>WEIV01019366.1:26628-52560 GCA_013390005.1 Calyptomena viridis | reverse complement strand
ACAAAAAAATCCCCATTGGACTTGCACCTAATCCATTGCATTAAACACTAACCTGCACAAACACCTGGGTACAGCACTCTGCTTGTCACTGCATGAAGGTTTTCCACAGAAGAACTAAATGTCAAAGAATTATAGTGCAAACAGAAGGTCATAGAACTAAGGAAGCTATTGTTAGAATAATAGCTTTAAACATTAAATAGATTACCACAGAGAAGAAGCAGTATGTTTGGGGATATCAGTAAAGGCGTATTGGCACTCAGGTCACCTGATGAAGATCACCTGGTAGGAAGCTACTTCAGTTGTATGACAGAAAGCCTGAAGAGCCCTAACAGGAGTTGAAAATTTAGTGTTATCCAGCAGCTACAGTGTATGGTTTATTGAGAAGACAGTAATAACAGAAAGTGTCTGCATTTCTTTCTTCATTATATATGGAGTCTCTGAGACAGTTAACAACGGGGTGAGTCTGAGTATGGTGTTTGGTTTTATGGACTGTGCTCCTTTCTATTTTTTGTTCTTTCTTTTTTTTCCTGGAGAACTGTAAATGCCTTTTCCTTTCCAGAGAAAAAACTGTGCTGTGATGAGAAATCTTTTGCAAAGCCATTCTGTTTCTGAGGAACTCATGTAATTTGTGATTCTGTGGGAAGGAATGTATTTAAGCTCCTGAGGGATTTAGGGCTACACTCTGTGGAGAGAACGTTAAATTGTGATCCTGGCTCCTAGAAGACAACATCTATGCCCTGTAAGTGATTTTAGGCTTTGTCTCAACAGGATTCACCAGAAGTGAACAACTGACGACAAGCACAGCAAGCTTGTGTCCAGGGAAAGCCTCAGCACAGAAAATGAGCAGAGCAGTTAAACTAAGTGAGCCTAGAGGATATTTAATAAGAGCAAGAGCAATGTGAGGATGCAGGCTGATGTGACAGTCTGCTTCTCAGGGCAAACAGGAAACTGACTTCAAGAGTCTGGAAAAGACTGTATTATGAGTTGTCTGTAGGATGCAAAGGCAAGGATTTTGTTACCAGCTATGTGGACGGNATTGCTGCAGCATCAGGACACCATACAATGTGATCCACTATGCACAAATTCGGCAGCGAATCACAATTGTACCATTGTGTTTCTGTCTAAAGCTTATACAGAGAGTCTCCAAAACCCTCACTTGAAGATGAGGGCAACAGAGTTGTTCCTTTATAGCTCTTACAATTACGTTCACCTCTTCTTATTGATCTGAAATGAATAGTTTTGTCAAATGGACATAATGCTGTTAAGACACCTAAACTTAAGTAACTTAAGTTGAAACTTAACTAAGACTGCATAACTTTAGTTACTACTTACAGAACATGAAATGCAATAGTTTTATTAGATCTGCAATTCACTGGTTTGACTCATTGTATAATTTGTTATATAGTTTGTATAACAGGCAATAACCTATATAGATAAAATCAATTCTAAGGGTAAAGAGAACCAGAGATTGCTTTCTTTGCTGTATGTGCTGCAGCCTTGTTTACTGGTATGAGTAAACAGTAAATGCTGAATGCAGCAGCGGGTTCGTTATGATCTGATGGAAATCATCTTGTTTCTGCCAGTACAGATACACTGTACAGGTTCAGCATTGGCAACTGTTGTGTTATTTTTGTTTGCTGCACTGTTTTTCCTTTTGTTTCCATTTTCCCTTTGTTTTTCTGTTTTAATATAAAACTAGTTTTAACAGCAAAATGGTCCCCAAAACCCTGCCCTCAAGATTAGTTCCAATTCTTAATAAATCAATGGTGTCTTCATAAAAGACACTGATAGTAAGTCTAACTAATACTTAAAAAGCAACCCAAAATATTTAGTCAGGAATATAGTATATATGTGTGGGAGAAAGGAAGCAGTTGCTGGTGTAGTATTAGATCTACATATACCTGGGGTGCAGCTTTCAACCTTGCAGTGCCTTGACCTCATACTCTGTTTGGCAGGGAAGGACCAACTCAAAAGGTGATTGAGAGGTTATATCTAATAGTGTGAGTATCTGGGGGTTTAAAATTTATTATAGAGGTAACAAAGCAGAAAAACAAAAAAGAAACTCACTGCTCATTTGGTGAACAGTAACTTGGAGGGGGAACAATAAAAAGATACTATGTAGATAAAAGTAGTTATAGTGTATTTGGATAAGGTACAGGTGTTGGTACATGAAATAAGGATATACAGCCTACCCGAGGGCTGACATTCTTGTGGCTGTCTCTGATGTCCCAATTATAATGTTCTTTATATAACTACATGTGAAAAATTACATCTAAACTGTATTAAACTCAGAAAGTTAATTATGAAGGATTTCATTTAAGTTTAGTTTGGTCTTACTAGCTCCAACCCTGTGGCAGCCAGGCTAAGCCTGAGTAACTCAGCAGAGAATCAACCTTTCTATTTCTAGTGTCCTCACCAGCACATACTATGCAATTTTTACCACTATTCTGAGTTTCTCACTGACTTTGTACTGAATATGGAATCACAATCCACAAAACTAACTTTTATAGTTTAAGTGATTTTGTAATAAAAAATGCCTACTTTAGCTCTTGCTATTTGGCAATTATTAAAAAACCACAAAGTTGAATTATGTATTGTTTTAAGGGAAAACTTTACAGTATTGCCTTTAGACATCAAAATAAGTCTATGTAACTATTAAAAATCCAACCATAAGTTATATTATGAAAAGATTACAACACATTTCTCATTTCCCTCCAGCGTGCCCTGAAGAACATTAACTTTACTCTCTTAGACCAGAAACCTGATTTATTTCTTGGAGAAGGAGGGCATCTTTGGAAGTGAGCACATTTTGCATCCTAGAATTTTGACAAACGGAAGGGGAAAGCTTCTTTTTTCTTTTGATTCTGACTGTCCTCCCACGACCTATTTCACAAAAAAGGAAGAACGATTGTTCGGGTTTTTTTTTTTGGGGGGGGTGGGGGCGGGTTTAAACACCTAAGTGTAAGAGGGAACCAGAAAAATATCCGTAGAGCTACTGCCACCTACAGTCTTACTGGAAAAATGCCGGCTTCGGGAAAAATACCGCGTAGGGAGAGTTGGGTTTTAAATGTCCACCCAGAGGGCACTACGATATAATACAAAGGATTTAAAATAGGTTTAGGATTCACCTATTATCCTGAAATGTCTTTCTGAAGGAGATCTTAATCAGGTCCTATTTGTCTAACCTTCATTACGTCATAGTTGATTTTTCTTCCAAATGCCAATTATAGAATAGTTAGGGTTGGAAGGGACCCTTAAAGGTCATCTAGTCCAGACCTCCTGCAATAAACGGGGACATCTTCAGCTAGATCAGGTTGCTCAAAGCCCTATCCAAGCTAGCCTTGAATGCTTCCAGGGATGGGGTATCCATAGCTTCTCCGGGCAACCTGTTCCAGGGTCCCACCACACTCAGTCAGGAGTTAGGAATTTCTTCCTAATATCTAGTCTAAACCTACCCTCAGGCAGTTTAAAGTCACTCCCTCTTGTCCTATTACTACATGCCCTTGTTAAAAGTCCCTCTCCAGCTTTCCTGTGGACCCCCTTAAGGTACTCTAAGGTCTCCCTGGACCCTTTTCTTCTCCAGACTGAACAACTCCACCTCTTCATAGAAGAGGTGCTCCAGCCTTCTGATTATCTTCATTGCCCTTCTCTGGACACGCTCAAAGAGGTCCATGTTTTTCTTTTACTGAGAACTCCATACAGGAATGCAGTACTCCAGAAAGAGTCTCANCACTGTACAGGTTCAGCATTGGCAACTGTTGTGTTATTTTTGTTTGCTGCACTGTTTTTCCTTTTGTTTCCATTTTCCCTTTGTTTTTCTGTTTTAATATAAAACTAGTTTTAACAGCAAAATGGTCCCCAAAACCCTGCCCTCAAGATTAGTTCCAATTCTTAATAAATCAATGGTGTCTTCATAAAAGACACTGATAGTAAGTCTAACTAATACTTAAAAAGCAACCCAAAATATTTAGTCAGGAATATAGTATATATGTGTGGGAGAAAGGAAGCAGTTGCTGGTGTAGTATTAGATCTACATATACCTGGGGTGCAGCTTTCAACCTTGCAGTGCCTTGACCTCATACTCTGTTTGGCAGGGAAGGACCAACTCAAAAGGTGATTGAGAGGTTATATCTAATAGTGTGAGTATCTGGGGGTTTAAAATTTATTATAGAAGTAACAAAGCAGAAAAACGAAAAAGAAACTCACTGCTCATTTGGTGAACAGTAACTTGGAGGGGGAACAATAAAAAGATACTATGTAGATAAAAGTAGTTATAGTGTATTTGGATAAGGTACAGGTGTTGGTACATGAAATAAGGATATACAGCCTACCCGAGGGCTGACATTCTTGTGGCTGTCTCTGATGTCCCAATTATAATGTTCTTTATATAACTACATGTGAAAAATTACATCTAAACTGTATTAAACTCAGAAAGTTAATTATGAAGGATTTCATTTAAGTTTAGTTTGGTCTTACTAGCTCCAACCCTGTGGCAGCCAGGCTAAGCCTGAGTAACTCAGCAGAGAATCAACCTTTCTATTTCTAGTGTCCTCACCAGCACATACTATGCAATTTTTACCACTATTCTGAGTTTCTCACTGACTTTGTACTGAATATGGAATCACAATCCACAAAACTAACTTTTATAGTTTAAGTGATTTTGTAATAAAAAATGCCTACTTTAGCTCTTGCTATTTGGCAATTATTAAAAAACCACAAAGTTGAATTATGTATCGTTTTAAGGGAAAACTTTACAGTATTGCCTTTAGACATCAAAATAAGTCTATGTAACTATTAAAAATCCAACCATAAGTTATATTATGAAAAGATTACAACACATTTCTCATTTCCCTCCAGCGTGCCCTGAAGAACATTAACTTTACTCTCTTAGACCAGAAACCTGATTTATTTCTTGGAGAAGGAGGGCATCTTTGGAAGTGAGCACATTTTGCATCCTAGAATTTTGACAAACGGAAGGGGAAAGCTTCTTTTTTCTTTTGATTCTGATTGTCCTCCCACGACCTATTTCACAAAAAAGGAAGAACGATTGTTNTTCTCCGGGCAACCTGTTCCAGGGTCCCACCACACTCAGTCAGGAGTTAGGAATTTCTTCCTAATATCTAGTCTAAACCTACCCTCAGGCAGTTTAAAGTCACTCCCTCTTGTCCTATTACTACATGCCCTTGTTAAAAGTCCCTCTCCAGCTTTCCTGTGGACCCCCTTAAGGTACTCTAAGGTCTCCCTGGACCCTTTTCTTCTCCAGACTGAACAACTCCACCTCTTCATAGAAGAGGTGCTCCAGCCTTCTGATTATCTTCATTGCCCTTCTCTGGACACGCTCAAAGAGGTCCATGTTTTTCTTTTACTGAGAACTCCAGACAGGAATGCAGTACTCCAGAAAGAGTCTCATCAGAGAGCAGTAAAAGGGCAGAATCACCTACCTCGACCTGCAGACCACACTTCTTTGGATGCAGTGCACATTGCCAGGTCACGTCCAGCCTTTCATTCTCCAGCATCCTCAATTCCTTTTCCTCAGTGCTAGTCTCAAACCCTTAATTCCCTAACTGGTATTAACTACAGTGAATTACCCTGACACAGGTGCAGGACCTTGCTCTTCCCCTTGTTGAACCTCATGAATTTCCCATGGGCCCACTTCTCCAGCTTGTCCAGGTCCTTCTGGATGGCTAACAATTGATGCCCTAAAGAAATCCTCAATTTCTTTTCCCCACATTATTTGGTGAATGAACCACTTCAATAGACACCAGATGAAAAAAAGAATGAGTTACTGCTGGTACCACTGAGATGAATGCTTTTGCACCACCTGAGCAGATGTGAGGTGTGTCCCAAGAAGTGTGAGGATTTCAAAATGCCTGCAAAGGGATCATGATGCTCTATGGTAGCTGTCTGTGATCTTTCTGAAGCTGGGAGAGCAAAACATGAAGCAAGAGATGAACCAGAAGTAGAGTCCTAATAGGTCATGCAAATAAAAACTGCAAAGAGTGGCAATTTAAAGCTGTACTCTTTGTTCAAGTGCCAGTAAAAAAAGAGGTTTTTCCCTTCTTTCTCTGCTCCACTATCTTCCAGAGGATGACAGCTAGTTTTTCAAAGGATTTACTTTTAAAAGTCAGGAAATAGCATACCTTATGGGAAATTCACTCACCTTTAGAGAGAAGAAGATATTGAAACCCACTCAGACCAGCTGTATGATCTGTTTCCCCCCTCACCCTCCTCTTTAACCAGCCAATTTGGTGCAGATGTGTTTAGTGGTGATGTTTGTATCATCCTGTGCCAGAAGTAACACATGCACTTGGACCTTTGTTTCATTAATAATCTGACACCAAACGTAGCTTTTTGCAAAGCCCTTTTATTAAACAGTCTGGGTTTTTTTCAAGCTTTAGGCTACAGTAATAGGAAACTTAATTCCACTTGATAATGATATATAGAAAGTATGGATTAATTTTCTATTAATTATAGGAACTCTAACTTCAGCTGTTTTAAAAGTTTATTGTCACACTTTTTCATTTCAGTGACTTAAAAACAGTAATCAGTCAAATCCAACTCACATGGTCCCAATTAGATTTTGTCACTGGGTTTGGACAATGATTACTTGTATAAGCATGTTCTTTGCAAAATGAAGTAGGCCTTACACATAAGCAGAGCATACAAGTTGGAAATTAAAGGTAAGTCAACAGGACAATGTTGGTAGCAGCTGCTGCTGCCATCATCTAGAAACACATGTGGCAGGTTTGTGATTGACTGTAGGTGGAAGAAATTAAAGCTCTGAGCAATTCTGGTGGTGAGAGGTCTGTAGCACTGAAATGTCTTATGGCTCTGAATTTAATAGGAAGTTACAATTTTAGGAAACATAATATTAGTTTTGAGGTGCTTCAGGAACAGATTCAACCTGTCTTATATTCTCCTTTTATGGCAATGAAATAATTGTCGAGGGTATATATACAAACACAAGGATGATTCTGTGTGGCTAATGTGCTACAGAAGGATTGGATAGTTCAGCTCCTAACTCTGTGACAGTCTGTGTGACCTGGAATATGAGGCCAAGGCCAATAAAAGGGCCTAGACACAGCTCCTTTTAGAGTTCAGTGAGTATTAGACACTTGACTTTCATTGCGGATTCATTCCTTAATCTGTTTGCTTCCAATTATTTAATCCGAAATAAGGGTGGTATTTCTCATGCTGCAGATTTGCCTCTTTTAATTGTGTAAGCTCTTAATTAGGACTGTTTTTCACTCCTATGTGAAGAGATCAGTAGTAGCCTGATCTGAATGGACAGTAAGATAATTCAGAACAATCTGTAGGACTAGTGATAATAACCACACCCAGCCACAGAAGAGAGTTAAGAGCTTTCTGTTCTCTGCTTGAAACATATTTATTTCACTGACATGCTTTTCTTGGAAAGGAAGGCGTTACTCTTAAAAACGTGTTGTAGCTTTTGATGGTGTCTTAGCTATCTAAGTTCTCTCATGTCTCTATCAAATGATAGATGATTTTTGGAAGACAATGAAGCCAGGAATGGTTTTTGAATTCTTATGACACCCAATGAAAGAAAATAATTTCAGGGGTCTGGATTTTGGTGTTTCATACACTTTGCACATAATTAACAAGCTAGTATCCTTTTACAGAGAGTATACATTAATCACCTCCTCAGATTTCCATCATAAAGTGGATTCAATTTCACTCCTTCAGACCAGGTGAACTTCTTAGAGAAGAAACTGTGAGGTAATTCCCCTCTTTTAGTGTGCTTCAAAAACTGAATTTATTCTACACTCGTGTAACTGTAATAGCTTCACCATGATTAGTCAGACTTAGAGCAACTGGCAAGTAGTCAAGAGTCTTTTCTCTGTGACAAAGTTTTATGCTGACAACCAGGCTAATGTGTGATCCTTTGTGACTATTTAATTCAAAAATTGGCTAGAATACTTAAACCAGTGCAGGGCTGCAGTCCTACATTGAGGGGTTCCTTCATTTTCTTACATTCAGTTTTAGAAGGTGAATGACAGAATAGAATTACTGTAAATTTGATGAAACAGGAGCTTTGTACGTTTTAAAGAAACTCCAGAAATATTGGACTAAATTTTATCAGATATGGAGACCTTCCAGAAGGGACCTTGCTTTCATTTAGGAGACGTCATGGTAGTCCGTGAAGTAGCTTTTTTTCTGAGAAAGCTTCTTTTATGTTCAGAAAACACGTGACAGATAAACTAAATCTTTGCATCTTGGGAGGGTGATTTAAAAAAAAACAAAGTCAGACATATGACGAAAGTAGAAATTCACACCAGGACTTCAGCTTGTATCTTATTTCTTTTATTTCCTGGATGCGGGCAAAGCCAAACACTTGAGGCATACACTCATCTGCAAGTTTTTACAATAGTATGTGATATCTGAAAACAAATCAGTAACAATTGTAACAACTCAGTGTTGGAATTCCAAGAATACTGGAAAGTGAAGAAGTGGTGGTACTAAGTTGTTAGTGGCATTCTCTTTACAAAAGAATGTTAACATAGTGCTTGGGAATAGGGGTAGGACCTGAATTCAAGTCATCTGAATGTATCCCAACTGAATGGCCTCAAGTGCTCGAATTTCTTAGTGTTGTGTCTCTAACACAAAAAACAGACATAACCAAGAGTCGCTGTGGTATTGCAGAGCAATACAGGACTTGTGTGTTAGGGTTTGACATAAATACATTAAACCCAAACCGGTGCTGATTTATTTCCACAGGCTGTCTGTGACCTGCAGTAGCTCACGTTGCTCCTTTGTGAGCAGCTCAGCACCCTGCATAATGGTGGGCTGTCTGGGGGCAAGATAAAGAGGAGGCAGGGTCCTGTTGCAGTTATCTCATCCTGCCTCCATATCAGCCAGAGCCCTCTGTGCCTGCTCACAGCTGCTGGTGGTCACTCTAAACACTGAGAAGACCAGAATCTGGAGTCTATATGGGATGACTCAGGCAAGAGTGTGCTCATGTTAGTGCTATTTTTGCTACCATCCATGACTCAAATGTGATTTTTGGAGTAGGAACTGGCCTTGCTCTGTCTAGCCTTTAGAACAATGGGGTTTACATGTTGCAAACAGAAGATAATCTAGTACAGCTATATTCTGAAGGAAGACAAAGCCAGTTGCACTGTAAAAAGTAGATTATGTATTGTTAGTGATGTTGAAAATGGCATTTTTGGGGGAGAAGTGATTAGCTGAATGGTTGTGATGCAGCCACGTACTGGTCAGTGCTCCCAATCTTGATTACATACTGTACATTTAATATCACTGCAGTGAGACTGTGACTTCAGTTACTTTTGTTTTTCAAGCTTGGTGCAGCCAGGCCTGTGTTGAACATATATCTATGGAAAAAAACCCAACACATGTCCTGGGTTGGGGCAACTCCTGGTATCAATACAGACTGGGGGATGAACAGATAGGGAGCAGCCCTGATGAGAAGGACATGAGTTGGCAATGTGTCCTTGCAGCCTAGAATCCTAGTCGTATCCTGGGCTTCATCTAAATCAGCATGGCCAATAGCTTGAGGGAGGTGATCCTGCCCCTTTATTCTACTCTTGTTAGACTGCACCTGGAGTGCTGTATCGAGCTCTGGAGTCGCCAGCACAGGAAGGAAAGGCTGAGAGATTTAGGATTTTTCAGTCCAGAGAAGGCCCTGGGATGACTTTATTGTGTCCTTTGAGTACTTGAAGGAGATCTACAAGAAAGCTAAAGAGGGACTTTTTACAAGAGCAAAACTAGGCTGGGTTAGATGACCCTGAAGAAAGCTAAAGTAAAAGGCTTGAAGGAGAGTACTGATGGTAGCAGAAAAAGAGAAAAATAGGTCAAGATCTGTCTTCCTTCTGCTGCTTCAGTGATGCTGCTTTCTAGTTGAAGTACATGCATCTCTTTCCTTCCGCTGGGTAAAGACAATATAAAACCAGAAAGCTTTCTGGTCCTTTATAGCAGGACTAGAGGAAAATCAGAAATTGGGATCCAGTATTCTACATCTAGAGCAATGTCTTTAGCAGGATGATTTAAGGCTCAATTCCTGAACTCGAGGAGATGGGTAATAAAGAGAAGCCAGGCCTCTAAGCTGTCTAGTAATGGTGACTCTTTAAGTAAAGCATTGAAATTGTTTGGAAAGCTTCTTACCAGTAATTGCAGCTGTTCTGTTGACTGCACAAATGAACTAGTTTGTTCTGTCTGACTCTCAATTCTTTACTGGTATCTAGCAGTTGAGCTGATAATTTTTATTTTTAAGTAGCCATTCTGTAGTTAAGGGCAATATTGTTTGCAATATCTATATACTTGGAAGAGGTAAAACAATTAAGTTTTATTGTGTTTGCAAACAACTCCATTTTGACCCTGTGGTATAAAATCGGTCCACTAAAATTATGCCAGCTCATGACCCTTTAGTGTAGGAGGACAGTGTTGAGGTGTGAAGCGTATGAATTTCTCTGTCTTGATGTTAATGTACAGAAGAAGAGAGATCTGAAACCCAACTTGCTCATTTGGTCTCTGCTGCCTGCTTTCCTGTGAGTTTTGTAGTTGCCTGCTTTGTCAACACTATGACATACAGAAAAGTACTGTTTCCTGGAGATAGTTTATATAACATATGACTCTAGCATCATCATAATCACTTACAAACATCCCTGAAAACACTATCCCCTCAGAATGGTACTGTTCTGCAGCTAAACTTTCACCAAGATTTAATTTAAGTGCTGTTCTGTAGTAACAGAGTGGCTGATGACAGCATAAGCACGAACTGCTGAATTCTTACATAAGCCTGCAATGCTATATAACACCACAGTAGGTATCTACTTGAAAATCCAGAAGCAAAATGTCAGGTTCGTTTACCTTAACCTGGGAGGAATGCTTTCTAAAGTTAGGCATTCATAAAATGTGTCTTAAAGTTGTTAATTTTATGTAAGCTTTAATGATGGTACCGGTGATTGAGACATAATCGTGTCACAGGTGAGGCAGTCATGGTTTGGAGCCCACATGCACAAGTCCTGGCATATCTTTACTGGCTTCTGGAATGAGGAGCATATTTTAAGGACACCTGAAAAAACTATAGACTGGATTAACTTGGATTGTCAATTTGGTCTCAGTGCCCACAATAGGACCTGGAGGACTGGAACAGCAGCAGAAGAGAGGAGCTGGTGATGGTATGAACTAGAAGCCCTGTTTGAGTTGGAAAAGGATGTGGAAGAGAAGCCATGAAAAGGAAACAAGCTGAAGAAAAGGGTTCTGGGGAGCTAGACCTGAGGAAGCACAGCACACTGCCTGATTTCTCAAGCAAATCCTCACAACACAACTGAAAAGCCTGTTTGATAATGTGGAAATAATTTTCCTCTCCCCCAGAACTGCTGTTTGTGCAGAGAAGGCCACAACAGGGACAGCCAAGTTTTCAGTTGTGCAAACAAATAAAAAAGTTCCAAATTGTCCTTTTAACAGCATGTTTCTTATAAAACATCCAGCACAGTCAGATTATATCACTAAAACCAAATATACAGTCAGGCATAAAGCCAGAGGATTAGTTACAATTCTGGTTTATCAAGAACAGCAGTACTTGTACCAGAGCAGAGCGAAATATTCTAGCACTTGGATACATGGTAATTAATGGCTCCATAATAAATACTTGGTGAAAGGCTGATGTACTGGGTGTTCCCTGTAAGTGACTGAAAGACACTTTGTTGATGTGGCTGAAACTCAGCTATGGGTTTGTAGCTGAATTTCTTTCATTAGGTCCTTGGTTTCTTAGCAGATGTGATTGCCTTTGTGCCTCTGCTTTAATGGTGGTGCTCCTGTGCATTCTTAACTGTGTCTAATAGGGGGATAAAGTGGTGATGCAAAGTGCTTGTCTACCCTACCAGTCCCTCCCCGAGGAGTTTTAGAAGTATGTCTTTTATCACTAACACACAGGTGTGAGTAGTTCTTTGAGTGCTGTACATTTGCTTTTAGAGTCTGGGTTCAGATTAACTTCTTAAAATCAGTCCTGTAGACTGCACTAAACATAAACTAATACACCACTCATATTTGGAGGCTTTCAGATCCTGGATTCTAATCTAACTCTACAGCATGGTTACTTTCTAATTAAGGATGACTTTCTGTAGATTAGAAACTATGCTATGTCTAACCCCAACATAAATGAGACATACTAGCTTTGTCCAGCAAGTGTTGAATAACTGTTTTCAGTGTATTAAAAACAAAACAAAAAACCCCCAGCATTTGGTGTTTATACCATAAAAAAAGAACAACTTTGCCAGAATGTACTTTATCTTTTCACTGGAAGGACAGGCTTTCTTCGTTTACTTTCATAAGAAATTCTAAATTTTATGAGTGAGTCCCTCAGTGTTTGACTGACTTGAAGATGCATCAAATATTATCTCCATTGATAAAAGGCCTCCATGATTGTTATAAGTTGTGACTTTAATTTGCATCTTTCTATTTACTCTGATTTCTTTTGCAGTTCTGTCCTATATGCATGCCCTATGGCTCTTAAGTAACCTAAGACTAACATATGATGTTTCAGTTTGTATGACTGAACAAGTCCTATGTTTATACTGTGCTAAACCTCATGTAGTTTTAACATTTGTGCAAAGTACAGGTACAATTTTGGAAGAAAAGTATCCATGTTGATCTATACATCTTAGAAGAAGAAAATCGTTCTGCTTTGGTGTATCTTCATAGAATTTTCAAGTAGTTGCAAACAATTTAATGTGGTTCAAACCTAAGAAATATACAGTGCATTTCCTGACAACATGTTGCTTCTTTACAGTGCCTATTTTCTATGGCAAAATGTTCCCCAAAAAGACAAAACTGCAACTTGAGGTAGGATGACAGCACCATGGTATTTTTAAAGGAGATTTTTAAACAGATTTTAAAGGAGAATCAGTCTGTCAGTGGTTTGGTAGGCTACATGAATAGGTTTTCTGGTAATATAACTCTGTAGTATAATGTAAATAAGCAGGAATAACATTAGTCCAGGGGAAGGAGATGTGCTAAAAGTAGATAAAGTTGGCTGAGAAGACATGAAATAACTTCTCATGACCTCTTTCTCTGACTGTGGTAACCACACTTCGAGCATCACTGCCTATGTGTAACTAAGAACACTGGTTTAGTAAGCTGAGGTACAGAGACATTTTAATTGATGACTATCTTTTCTTTCTTAGGTGTAGTGGAGACTCACTAATTGAGGACTGTACTTGTACTGATGTTTTGGAAATGTGTGAGCGGGGAGAGGGAGGGAGATGGAAAAATAAATTGCTCTTCTGCTCTCTGTGCTGCTTACAGTGGAATTCCTGGCATTTAAACACACTGAATTGAAAGAAAGCTCTGTTTTGCAAGTGTAATGTCTTTAGTAGATTTAAGGGAGTCCTACCTATTGGTGTAGCACTAAAGCTGTGGGGTTACAGTTGTTAAACAATGGAAGCAAAACAGCCCTTGCAATTCCAGAAGAAACTGAAGGCATGATTTCTGATGTTGGAGGATGGAGAGGCTAAACTGCATTTGGAGGAAAAACTGTTGGTATATTGCTTCAAACCAGGTCTGAAGTTGCAACTAATCCGGATGGCATGATTTGAGCAGTTCAATTAATTTAGTGTATCATGAACTGGAAGATGACAAAGATCTAGGGGACACCTTCTAAGTTTTCTGGTAAATATTTGGCTATGCTTAATGTCAAATATTTTTTCTTGTTGGTATTCTAGTTTCTGTAAAATTGCCTGCAACTGCTGGCAGCCAGCATGGTTTAGAGCAGTCTTTGGCTGTTCAAGGACAGAAGGGGTTTAACACCTTTGCATCCTCTGTATCTTTCCATGTTGTCCATGAGCTTGGCTTTCTGGCTTGCAGCCAAGTCTTCACATCTCTGCAACTTCCTGCTTGCTGGGGCCGCTGCCAAATGCCAGCACCTGTCAGAGCAGGACAAACAGCACAGGTGAGACTCTCGCTGTGGGTCAGTGGCTGCTGGCATTGGAGGGTGGGGGCCGGCCAAGAGGACAGCTGGGAATCTCCTCGTCTTGGCAGGAGATGAGCTGTGTATTCTCCAATACTGTGTGCTTGCTGTGACAGGACTGAAAGGTAATGCACTAAAGAAGCGAGTGCTTTTATAATATAGGTCAAAATACAAATGCAATATAGTCATGAACAATTACTGCATGAAATGTGTTTGATTTCGTACAACTCGATTGGGAGCAAGTGGTTATTTAACACAGCACTGACTTTCTCGGGATGGCTTGAGTTCCCTGCTCAGCAGCACTCTTGGCTGTCCCATCTTTTCTTGGTGTACATCTCTGACTTTCCCCTCCTTCTTACAGCCATCTGTGACTGCTCTGTTGTCCATATCCATGCCTGCTTGCTGTCTCTATGCATCTACTAGAAACGATGAAACTGATTTAGGCCTTACACAGCAGCTCTGTTGCTTTGTTATCTAAACAATTTTATTTCTCCTTACAAATTTAAGACGAGAGAGTAAGTACCGTATCCTTCTCTAGTCCTTCTCCTGTAAGACAAGCTGCAAAATCCTGGCTCTTTGTAAGATGGGAGTAGTTTTTCCTTGGTTTTAGTGGGGCAAAGCCTTAGTCTGTTCGGAGTTAAACACACTTGTAGTTAGTGATCTTAAATTAAAGTAATGTAAATTCTGAAGTTTCATTCTGAGGATGTGAAATGGCTTTAAAACCAGAAAATTTGCTTGCTTTTAAGAGTTAAGATTATTCGTGGTAGCTTTCTGATGGAAGTTTATTTTGGATAAATCATTTGGAAGTGTTTCAGCTGTTTCACACAATCTTTCTTGAGTGTTAACAGTTATTTTCACATACTGGCAGATGGGAATGACTTCACAGGTAATATTATTCCTTGAATGTTGTAGCAGGAGATGAAGATATTTCTCCCTCACTTTAACATTATGATCACCTCCTATCTGCTTCCAGTTTGTGTAATAGGACCTTATCCTTGTGAGGTATTTCATAAATCAAATCCTATTGCTTCATTAAAAGGACCAAAAGGGAACTTTTCTATGTTTACAACCTTTGCTTGGAAATATTAAGTCACCATTGAATGCAAATAGTATTAAGGCAGGTGTCAGTCATTGCATTTTTCCATTATTTAAAAAAAATAAAAACAATGAAACAATTCATTTTAGAGTTCAAATTAGAGTCCACTTGCCAGAAAACTTCATAGCAAAGTATGGAGAAGGAGCTGGAGACAACTGACCCAGGAATAGCTGCCCTGGAATGGCCTCTTTAGTCAAAGAGGGTGGCATAAGGCACTAAAAAAACCCTGTTGCTCTAGCAATAGGTTTTCCTCCGCCCCCTGTACTCTCAGGACAAGGAGGTTTTGTTCAAATTTCAAACACCCTCATATTACTTATTACCAAGTCAAGTGAAGGACAGGGACAGGAAAGTTTTGCTTTATAAACAGTAAGAAAATAGTGTGTCTGAGAAGATGGAAGTATTGAAATGTGTTTGAGTACATAGTCATAATATGTGTTGTCTGACACTGACAGAATCTCTTCTCCATAAACAAAGGTATGTATGCTCATCACTAAATTATCTTAATTTTATTTATGTTGCTTTCAATCACCTATATAGGAATAAGCAAATTCATTTTGATTTTGTGTTGTATGTTTAATAACTGAATGATAATTCAAGCATTCTTTTTCTTCACAACAAAAATTTTAAACATCTCAGTAAAAAAACCCTGGAATGCTAAAAAAGCCAATAAAATACTCTTAAAGGATGCAGTATGTGTGATGTTGCATGGCACTTTAAAGGTTTAGGCCTTGGAAATTCCTAAAATGTCACAGAATTGCTAATTTTACTATGCAAAACTTGTGTGTGTTGTTGAGTCTTTAGTGCTGTAATATGGGATACTTCAGCAATATTGTTCACAGTGTGAGATGATATACCAATACAAAGAAATTAATTTATTCTTAATAATGTTCTCTAGACATCTGAGCAGATTAAGGTAGTACATGTTGCTGAACTTACTAGGCCTGAGCTGTAATCACCTGTAATGGGCACTGCAGGAGTAAGTTGTTTCAATTTGCTCTCTTAAATACTTCTGCTTCTGACAGCTTTTGGTCTCAGTGTTTGTGAGTTTGCTTCAGGTTTCTCAAACACTATCTAGGTGGTTAAGTCAGGACTTGGTATCATTATGTTTCTTTCTGTTGTAAGTATGTTGGCAATTACAAAAGCATGAAAAAATTAAAGTCCGGGACCACATTTGATATAATTTATTTAATATTGGATTCTTCTGGCAATTTCGTTGCAGATTCAACACCCCCTTCCTGCCCCATAAATAGTGATTTGATTCTTTCCAAATACTCCCCTTCCTATTAATTCTGTTCTGTGAAATAAAAAGATTACCTTTATATGCTCTATTTCAGCTGGTATTTGGAAGAAAACTTGTTTGACCTCCTGGCATTTGCCACTTGACCTCATGACAGATATTTCAGTGACATGGCAGCTTTGCTATATGTTAAATCTTTCACCTGTCCTTTATCTCCCAGGTGTTAGTGATGAATGCTTCCCTTAAAAAAGAAAGCAGCTAAAAGTTTGGATCATTTAGGGAGGGCCATCTCTTTCCACAGTTAAGCACTGCTGGAAGTAGAAGATACTAGTGGTTCTCCCATGTTTAACTTTGCTTCTTTGCTCCTAAACAATGAAATTACAGCATGTCCTTAAATACTGTTATTTTCTGTGTCCTGAGGTGTATTTACTTAAAAAAAAAAAAAAGTCTTGATGAAATGCTTAATGTGCCTCTCAGATTTGGAGCTCAACTTTTCTGCTTCTCTTGTTTAGGCGTTTAATCCTATACAGAGCCTTGCCCTTGTTGAATAGTGTTTGTAGAAGATCTACTCTATAGAGCAGCAGGGGGTGGTGTGCAGTAGGAGTTAAAAAAGTAAATTTCATGTGCTTGTTTGCATTTAAATCCTTGAACTTCACCGTTTTTAAGTTTCCTGGTCTCGAAAAGCTAAAGTAGTATTTCCTTCACGCACAGGTTTTGTGAAAATGAGGCAGTTAAATTCAATGTTCCTGAGATTCTCAGATGAATGTCACACTTGAGGTGCCCATTTAATGCTATTAAACTGTTGTTTTCTTGCCCTTTAGTGAGGACTGAACTATGTTTATTTGCAGGGATTAGGTGGTGAATCTTTCTTTCCTAAGGAATCATAATTAACCACCAGAAACTATGCTAGGAATCTCAACAACTTGTGGTGTCGAGCTGTAGACAAAGTGTTTCCTTATGAAGCTTTCTCACTGGTTGTGGAATGACTTTTTTTGATGTGGTGGTCTGTACACACCCCTAAAATCAATCATTTCTAGGGCAGTTCCTCAAGGCCAAATGTTTTTTAATCATTGTTTTTTAATTTAAAAAAAATTAAATTTTTTTTTATAAGCATTGCTCACAAAGTTTTTCAGTTCTGCTAAAAATAAGAATGAATTTTGAATAATTTTATAATCTGTTCATTTTGGTATACTTTGACAGCTACACAAATGGAGAGAGGCGATTTCCTCATCTATAGCAATTTATTGTCTGCTTCTGCAGCCTAGACCTTGGAAAAATGTTGTGTCCACAGATTAGCTTCTCTTGAGAGGATATCTTTTGTTGATGAAGCAAATAAAGACTGAGGGACTCTTAATTTTTGGCATATAAATTCTACTCCATCCTGTGATTCTATTTCATCCTCTGTTCTGGTTTGCCAGAGAGATTCTGCTCTGATTTATACTAGAAGAGCACAAATTGACACAACTGACTTAACGTAACGTATTTAATCTTGAAAGACCTTTCAAAGTGTTATTTGACTATAAATCCTCTACAGCATTTTAGGGTTGAGATGTTGAGAAACCTATGTGTGAATTGAGCTGTAAAATAATTCTACAGACAGCTTCCTTAAGTTAATGGTATAGAACTAGTTTTCTGAAGATTTTTGTGATTTTTTTTCTTGGGACCTGCAGTTACAAATCTGTAACTTTTTTAATCTGCGATTTGTTCATGAAGTATTCTTTGTCAAACGTTTGTCCTGAGTCATTCTTCAGTCACACTTTCAACAGTTTTCCACAACTGATAGTAAATACCCTTTGGAAGATTGTGGTGTTTTTTGTTTATTTGGAGGTTTTTTCCTCACTTTTTAGATTACTTTTTGAGGTTTGAGTCACTCACTTCCTTTTCGAGTTGTGGTAAATAAAGGGTAATAGTTCTCTGGAGGGTTTTTTGTCAGTATTCTGACCTGAAGATATGTTAACATACATCTTCCAAAAACTTTTTTTTTAACGTATTTTTTAGTCATAGAAACTTTCTGGTTCTGTAAACTCACAGCTCCTTTAACATCAGTTCTCTGGTACATTCATGACTTCAACTTTGGCCTTCTGTACACGTTGTGCATACTCACTGCTCAGAAGAGCTGGTCGTACTCCTGCCTCGGTAAGCAAGTCTTAATTGTGCTAGGCCTAAATGAGAGTACAAGGTTTTAAAGCAAAAATAGTCCAATATGAAAAGTATCTGTTGTCACTCACAAATGGTTTTCCTCAATAGCCATCCACCCCCCAAAAACTGGAAACACGCGCGCACTGTAACGTCCAAATCCACCACTAAATAAAACTCTCAAAACAGGCGTGCCATGCTGAAGTTACAAATGGCATTAGAAATTCTTATATAAACAGCAAACTCTCAAATTTGAAAATTTTCTACCTAAATATACATTAAATACCTGCTTGTCTGAAATAATTGTTCCATTAACATTTTGTTGCTTTGAGTACCAATGAGAGAAGGTTCAAACTTGTACTTCACACTGCTATTGCTGTTATAGACAGATTAGTCAAATAATACTAAAATGCCACCATGCATATACACAACTTTCTTCAACTTACAAGCGAGAATGCCAAGGAAATATATGAATTTTTTATGTCTTGTTGTATTTTCTCAACAGTGGGACATATCTTGGAAAACAGGGCACTGTGGAAAGGGTGGATGCTGAAGTATTCTGCTTGATTAGAACATTTGCTGGGGAAAGAAAGGAAAAACCAGTGAATGAATATTGATGAACAGCTGCTTGCTACTAGAAGTATTGTTTCCTTCTGTACATGAGGAACCCTCACAGAGGGGCTCTTGTCCCCATAAATTCTACTGAGCTCTAGAAGACACATAAGTTGAATCTATTTAGTGATTAACACATGTAACCAAACAGATACTTGTTCAGTGCTTCAGCTCTAATTGCTGAAGGAAGACCTAGTGTCAGCATTATGCTTTTGGCAGGGCTTATTTCACTCCAGTTATTTTTTAGCACATAAGCATCATCTCAGTTAAATCCCTAAAGTTGGATGCATCCATGACCTTTGTAAAAGTGTACAGAATATCAAAACAATAATAGCTCTCTGTTTCTCTGAATTGTGTATATTTTACTTTAAGGGACAAGCATTCTGAAGATTCCTGAAGTACATAAGTTAATAATAGCTTTCAGATTCCTGAGCTAAATTCTACAAAATTTGTAAATTCTGATTACAAAAACACTGAATATATTCTTCTTTTATTCTTTCTTTAAGAGATGCTTCAGACACTAGGTTTCAAGTGTTATGCATAGCCTATGGGTGTCCTTGTACCTCTGCACATGATAAAGATTTTCCTATAAATTACTTAGTGGTAGAATATTCTAAACACCTCTCTTATTTGTGTTTATGCAGAGTCGTATTTTGTAAAATAAGCATGGAAATGGATTCCTCCATTGTGCCGGTTAACTCCATACTAATTCCTATCTGCACTGCTTCAGATTTGAATAACCTCAGATAAAACAGGAACTGCCTTTGGTTAATCTAGTGTGCTCCTTCTGTGTATGGTATTAGAACTTCACTTTGGCATGTATGAAAGCCAAAAGTTGGTAAGGTTTTCTGTAGGTGACCTCTTACCTAACCATTATACCTGTATGTAGGGGTTCATACGCTTTTCTATTTCATTTTATAAAGTCCTGTCTGATGTACCTGAATGTTTTGATTATCAATATGAATATTCAATCCTGTTTAGTTCTTAACTAGTCTCAAAGGCATACTGTGGCAGTATTCTACAACGTAATTGTCAATTTCAGACTTGTAGAAAACCTATTTTCTAATACTTTTCAACAAAACAAAACCTATTTTTTGTGCCAGGAAGAGTTTGAGTACTAATTTAGGCTATAAGTATTAATAACAAGTTCATTACAGCACAGAATTCAAAAGCTGACATGAACTGTATGCAACTCTGCTGCCCAATTGTGATGATGTTGCTGGTCTTGCAACAGAATGGTACTAAATATCTTTGAAATAATGTAAACCTTGATTATTTGCAGATACTGGCAGTTAGATGCAAAAACACACTAAGGATGGAGTTAGAAAAGAGATGTTTTCTGTGTTCTAGTAGTATCTCCCAAATGACTGAAATAATATTTGACTGAGAACCATGCCTCGAATTTAAATACTATGTCATTTGGGAGCTATTATTTTAATAGATTAAAGCACGACAGTTTAAGTATATCCTGAATTTAAACTTGGCGTGCTGACAGTACTTAAGAATTCATGCAGGCTTGGAGTACTATCTGTTAATTGGAACTTTTAAAATGCCAGTGTTAAGTGTGTAGAAGAGAAGTGACTGAAGGACCTGATGCTGTATGCTAACCACTGCATCCCAAGATAGGAAAGTGTTAGCTGCAACTGTGGTTTTCCTCTGAAGTAAGATAGTCTATCTTGTAGCACCTTTTGTCCCCTGTCATGTTAGTGTTTATTGAAAAATTAGGCTGGGTTCAATGCACGGTTGGCAATCCCAGGGGCCAGTACAGCACCTATTTTGTAGATGTGCTAAGCTTACTGACATGAAAATTAGCTGATGTTTTGAGTAAGAATTTGCTTATTCAAACATGTTTAGCAGCTGTATTTCCAAGAAACAAAGGGAGGGACTGAAGGCTACTTATCTAGAAGTGTCCAGAGCAATTGTTTTCTTCCCGGATCCTGTAATGGGAACTGGTAAGGCTGTTTTGGTCTCTCCTGAGAAACTGTACTTACTCTTTCATCCTATTGGATTATGAGGGAAAAACTAAAAGACTCCTGCAGCTGGTTTAGCATTGTTGTCTCAGAGTTCATCTTGATCCCTGCAGAATCCAGCCTGTGAAATAGAATGGCAGCATGTTGTGTCTCAGACATCCTGCTGACATTACTCTGCTTATCTAATCATTCTAATATTGACAAATGACTGTTTCTCCTTTATTCTGTGGTAACCCTTGTTCTTTAGATACATACAATTCAGTTGCATATATGTCAATAGAATCTGAGCTTGTAGCTTTCAGTCATGTACTGACCATCCCCTGGGATCCTGTGGTGCATTTAAGGGTCATCAGCAGGTAAGAGGTCACTGCTAGGCATGTTCCTACAAAGCACGTATTGTTTCATCAATATTTTTGAGACTTTAAGGTTGGATTTGAGCTAATTTTAGAACAATAGAAAATTTAAATTTAACAGTGTGTTTGCAAGACTTGGGGAGAGTAGCTGAAATGTTTGACTTAGAATTTGTGAATGTGAAAATTGTTTTCTGTAATGGTACACTTCAGAATAAGGCTGTCTTGAAAAAGAACTCCAAATTTCTGAACTTCCCTTTTCTTATACAATGAAGTTTAACTGATAAGAATGTGTAGTGTCTTTTTTTTTAAAAAAAAAAAGAAAACCTCTTTTTTTTTTTTTCAAAATTACTGAAGACCCGTATTTTTTCCAGAAGATGACTCTTTGTAAAGATTATTTGAGCAATGTGAGGCAATGTGAGCAGGGTTCATCTTCACAGTGAATATGAATGCTGCTCTCTCTTTAAGGCTGTTTATTTCTTCCTATCTCTCTGCACACATATCTAGGGTACCTTGAGTATTGACCCACAGCTGCTACAGGCTGCCTCAGCTCTCCAGGCACTATCTCACCTCATGCCACAGGAAGCTGTAGCCCAACAGCTACTGGATTTCAAAGTTAGAAGCCAACTGAAAATTAGAGATGGCCCTAAGCTAAAACTTCTGATTCAAAACAACTTTAAGCTTTGACAGTAGCAATAGGATCTAAATAATCTTAACCCTACACTAACAGGGTGGATACAGGTAGTATTTCTAAAGTGTCAGTGGAATTTTGTTGAGCTTAGTGTTCTAATGTGCAGCTATGAACTGAAGCTAATTTCACCTGTATATCTCCATTAAAGACAATTCTTATCCTTGTGGAAGATCCTTAAATATCTCTATAACTGAAAATGTAAACAGTGAAGATTTTAATATAGTTATTTTATTAGAGAGATTTTGTTTTTCAAGATGTTTGTTTAAACAATAATTAGTCCTAAGGAGCAAATGGATCACATTTCTTATCAGAAACAGTGTATTTTACAGTTTCACACAGAGAGCTAATGAACTGGCTAGTGTAGGTTGTAGAACAAGTAATACCTCTTGCTGGTTGAAATCTTGCACAATGTTAACCTTTTGCAGGAGCCAAGCTGCTCAGGATAGTAACCAGTACACAAATGAACCAACAGTGCAGTCTGAGAGGCAAGTTACAATTGACTTACCATAGCAATGCCATTATATGTCCTGTACTTCAAGGTCCATATCATTCCTCTAGCTCTTGTAATTCACTATTAAACAATTAAAATTGGAGAGTCAAAATATTTTGTAAAACTTGAGATCCTGCTTTTTCCTTTGAAAATTTTACAGTTCCAGTATGAGATATTTTGTACATTAAAGACTCCTAATTCTCTAACTTCAGAAACTTTTCTACTATGATAAATAAGAACATATTTCCAGTGCTATTCTATGCACCCAAGCTTTCAAAAATGGTTCAAGATCTGCGGATTGATGAGATTTTTATAGTAAGAATTTTAAGCCAAACAGCGTGTGTTTTATTTGGCTGCTGTGGTTTTGAGTCTTCACAATACACTTTGCCTGTGTCTAGGGGTCTACTGTCAGAATTCCTTTTCAGTATTTACAAAAGCACAGAATTGAGGAGAACTGCCAAATTCCTGAGCTGACAATATTGAAAATGGTGTGTATATCTTAGCATGCTGTTAATCTGTAATTTATTTGACTGTGAGTTTCCAGAAGTTAAAGTATTATGGCTGTGAGTGTTTAAGTCTACCTGACCAAGTTAAAAATGAGCACATGGAACTGCTGAAATTCACTCACCACAGTGAAGAGAATTACTTAGAGAGAATATGTGAAAAAAGGTTTCAATCATATCCATCTAGGTACTTCCCCTAAAATGTCCATTGCTATATGCCATTTCATTAAAGGATGTTTAATTACAGGATATAATTTTTTAATCCTATTTAAACAGTTAGTCTGACTAAGAGTTCAGAGGAAAAAAAAGTGCAAATGTTAATACAAGGAATGAGAGTGTCTGTTTTACTGGACAAATGACAGAATTATATGATTGTTATTTTCAAATAGATTTATTTCAAGAGTTTGAATGACAATAAACAGCATTCTTCTGACTTTGAGATAGGTAAATACCACATGTGATTACAAATCTTCCTAGCTTTAATGTAATTAGCTACAGCTTCACTGAATTTCTTAAGAGAAACCCACCTCAGAGAGGATTTGGCCCCGTATGAGATTGGAGAAACTGGATATGTGTCATCTTGCCCACTGCCAGTCACCACTTGGTGCACTGGCACTCTCTGGTTTAAATGTAACTAAACATCACACAGGTGTAAGCAAAGCAGGAATGAAACAATAGTGAATCAGGACCGTGAAGTACTGTTGAGAAATACTTGGTTTACAGTGTACAAACAGATTGTTCTTTCAGTTTGAGAAAGAGAATTTGGCTCTGTTATTATTTGCCTAAGATTTATCAGACTTGACATAAACAAAGATTGGACTTTGTGATTAGGTCTGTATATCACAAGAATATACAAAAAATCTGGAGTTGTTCTTTTGGTGGTATACATATAGTTTGAAAAGTACATGACCTCTGGTCTTATTGTTAGTATGCCCTTCTGGTTCTGGCAGGCTTTTTCAGTGGCAATGAGTTTAGAAATGTTTCATTTCTTTTAAACTAGACCACTATGAAAGCATCATTCTTTGAGGAGAAATTTTGGTTGTCTCTCAGAAATAAAGCAGGACTTTAATTCTGCCAAGGGTTGGCAACAGAGAATAAATCTTAATGGAATTAATTATTATTAATTATTAGTTAAAGGAATTCCTTGAACTTTTGAGCATTATGCAAATATGGGCCTAAGAACGAAGGCAAATATGAATTTAATTACATTAATTTAAATAATCCTTTCTATTTCTGATACCAATAAAAAGGAAGTCTTAAAATAATCGAGATTAACCCTTTGGCCCTGCACAACAGAGCACTGACAAATCTTTTTAATGTGACAAGAAACCTGTTTTTACTTACCTGTTATATCCAGTTTACAGTTGTTTCCAGCTTATCTACTGGTCATAAGGTACATTCAAATCTAGACTTCTTAAAATTTCAGAATGCCTTCAGTAATCAACTGTTACTAGAGCTGTGTTTAAAAATAGACACACTGAAGAAAAAAGTATAGGAGATGCCGTTTTTGCCACTGACATTGCTGCTGCCTAAAGAAGAATGTTGCAATTCCTTTAGCAGGAAGATGACTTCTCTGGAAGAGAGTCAAAATGCACATGCAAATGAAGAGACGGGTAGGGTGGCATCTTCAGCCACAGCTGGTGGTATAACCAGTACAGATGTGGACATTCAGAACAACATGCAGCTAAATTGTGCCCAGGCTGTTTTAGCTGCCATCAACTGAGTAAGAAGGAAGCATGAAAGTATATTAGTTATTGAGGCTCTAATTCAGAAAGAGTGACTGGCTTTGCAGTATTAGAATTTGTATGATTGTAGCTCTCTCTAGATTTTTTCTCCCCAGTAGTGGGTTATGCTGCTGGTATTTTTTTTCCTGCTAGATGCTGTGTGCATTATGGCATGGGAGTTTTTAATGAAGAATTTATCTAAATTAGTTTTGCTGCTTGTGAAGTATCTTTTTAACCATGCCTCCTTCATGGTGCTGTTACCCAGACTACTTGGCACGTACAGTACAGAATTCTGGTTTCAGAAAATTTGGAATCTGGGACGGCGCTTCAGCTCACGTAATTCAGCACAGTTCCGCAGTGACCTAAATGAGAATCTGTTAAAAAAAACCCCAAACAACTCTTTAAAATTATGTTGTCTCTGCCCACTACAAGGATATGTAAGAATTTTTGTAAAAGGTAATTACAGAACAACGACACTACAGAGCTCTACCACGATGGAGCTGCTGTCCTGCGGCATGAGGATTTTTATCTAAACCATTTGAATGACAGCCCCGCGGAATATACCCGTGACCAGCCACAATTTTCTCTGTTTGTTAAAAAGCATGCATGAAATCACATGCTTTTTTTGTACATTAATCCTTCCTGAAAAGGTAGACTAGACACAAATCCATGTCCCAACCTGAGGGAGGGAGGGGGTCTGACAGAAGCAGGTTGCCTAACTGGCTGCCAACCGAACGACTCATTCCAAGGTCCAGAAGCCTCGGCTGCGGAGATAGCGCTGGTGAGGTGTGTACGGCGGGGCCATACTGGAGTGTCTGGCTGCATCTGGACCTTGGCCTCAACTATCGCTTGTGGCGTTCCGTGGGTCAGGGCGGGTGGGTGTGGGGAAGGGTGTTGCATGGTAGGGAAAGGAGGGCAAGCTGGATGTTTGTCTGGGAACACGCTGGGGGCAACGACCCTGATGGTCGTGCGACCGTCGGCTCCTGGGCCGGGGTGGTGGCAACCAGCAGTTTTGCAGCCTCCTTCTCTGCCCGCGCGTGGGGCCGTCTGGGACAGCCCCGCGCCGCCTTCTGCCGTGACACACGGTCGCGGGGAGGCCTCGGGCGGCGGGGCTAAGCCGACACCTCGGTAAGCATCCCGACACCGCGCCGGGGACCCGGCAGTGGGAGGGCTCCCTC
>WEIV01019366.1:1424-18399 GCA_013390005.1 Calyptomena viridis | reverse complement strand
GGAGGGGGGGAAACACTGTTTGAGTGCATTGTACATGGAATCCTTGACCTACAAGGATTAATCTCCTAAGCTATTTAGACCATCCCTCTTGGGTTTTTCTTTTTTATCCTGACAGCTCAGAAGCAATATGCAGTAGCCAGATAAAAAAGGCAGCCTTCTCCCTGCCCCTACCTTGGCTGCAGCACAAGAAATCTGCAAGATCCACTGTTAGAGTATGTTAAACCACAAGTGTATGAGGCAGTGACACATAGTGGTGCCTATTTTGAACAGAGATTCACAGGAAGGCCCAGTGCCAAATGCAGCTGTTGATTTAAGCACACCCCCACCCCATCACAAAATGAACCTGTATTGTGGCAGCATTGAGACCAGATGATTTCAATTACTGCCCATGAAGCAAAATCTTCTATGCATGTTTCCAGCTGTGTTTATGTGAATTTTCTCCCCAGGGATTCCCACTCACTTAACAATGTATTGTCTTCCAAAATACTAATGGACAAGACATACAGAAGAAGCCAATACAATACTCTTTATGGAACAGCTACTTGAAATAAAATAAGAAGTGCTACCAAAGCACAGTAGAAGTTAGAAGGCAATATATTATGTCTTTTTAATTGGGATCTCTATAACTCATATCTAATCTAGATGACCTTAGGGTAACACTCAAGTCCTTCCCTTCCTTGCTTCTCTGAAAGATAAGGGGGAGGTATATAGAGCTTCATGAAATAGCTGGAAACTCCCAGTGGCATTTCTTGTGTCCGCTGCACTTCTGTGCTCTTCGCTTGACTTCTTTGTAAAGGTATTCATGCACTTATTTCCTCTTCATCCTAGGTCAGGGCTGGGAAGAGCCTGAGCCTGCTTGTTCTTATAAAGAACAATGCTGAGCAGTGGTGTTCTAAGGAGGGCATCTGACTTGCCCTCCTGCAATTTTATTTTTTGGATTTCTTGTGGCTTTGGGTATCTTGGCTGTCTCTTTATTGGGGCTACAGTTCTAGAAAAAGAAAGAATAATAATACTTGGCAAAAGCTGACTGCACCATCTGTCTCGGGAAGAGAATATATGCCCTAAGCAGAGCACCTTCCTCTGGTACGTAAAGTCAGACTAGCCAGCTTACTGAGGTGTGTGGACTCATGAAAAGCTTAGTGTGGATGGAGTCCTAATCAGTAAAACCATTGGTAAGACAGCAGTGCATAGAGTGAAATACAGTCCATAATGCAGGAACTTTGGCAACATTGCTTGTCTTGGAATTTTGTCACATTTTGTTAACTCAGTTTAAAATACACATTTTTGTACATTGTGTAGATGTCCATACACTAAGCTTCTATAGTAATCCCAAACTGTAAACAGTGGTTTATGACTCATGATGACGTTGCAAGTCCATTTGTTTATTATAAATTTGATTTCAAAAAGATGCTTACAAGCTTAATTGTCATTTATTTTAATGGAAATTAATCTCCTATGTAGCTTAGTAAATCTGTCTGTATCTAGTTGTATGTTTTTCCCTTTTTCTGTGTATCTCTCTCAAAACTGGCAAACAAATGATCTAATTGGCATTGATATCCCTTCTTCAAATGCTTTAAGTGTTTCTAATGCTTTGTGTTCTTGACAGAATACAAATTTCATTATATATAAAAATTGTGACACTGTAAAAGCAAAGCAGAGCCATCCCAGTTGCAGGTGAGGAATCTGGCTTGGTGTGTTTTCCAGTTGTGTCCCAGAAGAGTTAGGCTGCAGATTGTAATCTGATCTGTTGGCTTCTGCTATGCAGAGAGGAATTTATGGCAACACACATACAAACAAGCAAGTTTATAATGATGCAGCTTTTTCGATTACACCAAACTGTTCTCATCTAGGCAACATTGTGTTGTCTTTGATTATTATTTCTGGTTATTTTTTACAGACAAACCCTCTGTCTGTGTGGATAACCTTGTGGTTCTGTGGCATCATTTGAGACACCATTGTAGACCTCTTCAGTGCAACTTTTAAAGCTTTTTCTCTGGGCTCACAGGGACTTGAAATGTCACTGGAAAAAACAGTAGTCGTGTATAGAGGCGCAACTTTGTGATGCTTATGAGCAACAACAGCAACCACACCACACCTCCCCAACCTATAATTCAGACTCCAGAGTAATTATGGTATGAATTTGTGCAAGTCTTGGTGCCTGAACAATAAAAATCCAAGACTATGGTTAAGGTGAAGGAAACAAAATTATAGTGAACCCTGGTGCTTCTTAGCAAAGATTTTCCCCATTGTGTACCTAAATCACATGTCCTTCTTTTTGAACCTAGAACCAATTTTTTTATGCACTTTCATTTCTCCATTATAGTTGTCTCAGCTATCAGCTATCTGCCACCTCACCTGTTTGATAAGCAGTGATGGGCAGCATTTTCAGCCAGCAGAACATCTTTGAATGAGAGGAGGAACTGAGATACCACCTCAGGGTAATTTGAAGGAGTCATCCTTTATCAGGAAGGATTTTTCTAGTACAGCCAAGACAGCAGATGTTTTATCTTGGAGTTCCTTAGAAGTAAATGGCAATTGGATCTGATTCTAGGACTAGTAAGAAGTTTTGTCTTATCTCTGTTATAGCTACTTCAACTATTGGCCCAAGCCTTAGTTTTTACTCTTCTAATGTAGAGAGACCTGATTATATTAGCAGCAGATAGATTAGCCCAGATCTTATACTAGCAGTTTCCATTTTTAATATGGTAGTGTTTTCAGATATTTGATTTCTGCAGGTGTACATCTTAACTGCCTATGCATTTTAAGAATCGTGTATTCGTGAATTTTAATTTCAACCAGGAAGCAGACTTTTACCAATTCCATGCCAGTTTAGCAGTTAGAGAAATCACAAGCAGACTGAAGTGGGTGTTACACTAAAATATTTTGTATTTCTCCTTGTTTATCCACAGTTTGGGGATTTGGGTTCCTGGCTGTGACTATCATTAACTTGGCATCACTTCTGGGATTGGTTTTAACTCCTCTTTTAAAGAAGTCGTATTTCCCCAAGGTTTTAACTTACTTTGTGGGCTTGGCCATTGGTACTCTCTTTTCTAATGCAATTTTCCAGCTCATTCCAGAGGTAAGCAAGGGGAATCCTTATTTGGTTTGCATACTAGTTTCTAAAGTACATTAATTTTAGAAGCATGCTACTGTGGGGTTCTGTGTGTGGGTTGCAGTCTCCAAAGAGTTTTGTCAGGGCTTCAGTGCCATTAGCTACAATCCCTTTCTGGAATGAATCAGAAGGATCAAAATCTATGTCTTCTTGTGCATTGGGAAAGACCAAGGGCTATTCTGCCTTTAGACAAAAAGAGAAATGCATTGGATAGAATTGTAGTGAACTGTATTAGGCTACACTGTTAACATTTAATCCAAGTTTAAAAAAATCTAAAAATATCAGGATCTTTCACAATTTCAGCTCACAGAAACTGATGGTGGGTATAGAGACAGCTTTTATAATAAAGGGGTATCTCTGTGTTGTGGCATTTGTTTGTTTTTCTGGAAATGTACTAAGATTACAGACTAATTTGCATTGCTTTTTTCTTCACTGTTAGGCATTTGGGTTTGACCCGAAAGTAGATAACTATGTTGAGAAAGCAGTTGCTGTGTTTGGTGGATTCTATATTCTCTTTTTTGTGGAAAGGATTCTTAAAGTGATATTAAAGATCTATAACCAGGTAATGAAACCTATCGCTAACTGAACGAGCCTTGCCTTAAAGTTCTTGTCAGATTTTATGAGATACTTGCTAGTTGAATAAAATGTGTGGATTCTTTTCTATTTTATCTGAGGAATTCAGCCTTACTGTGTGTTTTGATATATCTTTTAAAATCCCTATAAATAGGGGAAGCAGTCTTACTTTTGTGAGGGAGTTACAAGCAGCATTGGGAATAAAATCCAGATGTGAGCATGATCTGCTCTCAGTGGTATATGCTGCAGTTGCTCTTAACAGACAAGTCATTGCCATGATAACTAAACACATCAGAAAAACATGGAAATATGTAAGATCTGAAGAGAATGGAGTCTGCCTGTGGAGATCCCCTTTGGGCAGGAGAAATCAATGTGACATATATACCTTCTTAGTTATTTGCAAAGTGTAACCATGCTGATAGGGCCTGAATCTCACCTTCAATAAGTTCAGCTCTGTTTTCACGTGCTCTAGTACACAGACCTGCTCTAGTGAACATGCAATTGCCTCCTATTGCCCAGCACTCTGCTTTCTATCCATATGTCAGAGTACTTGTTTTCTGTGTACTCACATGGGTGAGGCTGAATGTGTCTCAGAGACTCAAAATTTTTGGTCCTTTCTGCTCATTACTTGTGAAAGAGAACTGTCCTTTGTTCTCTTTCCTCTCTTAAGGTCCCCCCTCCCAAAATGTTGCTGATACTGAAAATTTTGGAGATCAACTTTTCCTTGTTCTTAATAGCTAAAAGTGGAAAAAATGAATTTGTTACTCTTTATTTTTGTAAACAGTTGGGAAAGATTAATGAGCTCTATTTGACAAGCAACCATGAATAACTAGCAAATGTTGATCTTGTGGTTAAATGTTTGGCTTGGGAGGTTGTACATAAAGGTATAAAAAAGAAAAATTCCCCATGTATTCTCATTGGCTAAAAGGAAGGGGTAAGTTAGGAATTTGTATACATTTGGAGTTCATTTAAAAATCGAAATGTTTACTGCTGCTTATTTCAACTATCACTGGGCAGATGAAAGCAAAGCAGCGTGAATATGATGCACCCACCTTTTCCTTTTTGTCTTTATTTTCTTATGTTTGCTATTTTGCTTTTGTTTTAATTAGCTACTGCTTATTTATTTGTCACCTAGACTGGCCATAATTACTTTGAAAATGCTGAAGAGAATCATTCTCAGGATAAGACTCACCCACCCAAACCATTACCATCGAGCAATGGGGGAACGTGTTACGCAAATTCAGCCGTCATAGAGAGCAATGGAAATCTTGGTTTTGACAGCATCAGTGTGGTCTCAGCACAGGTTTGAAAATTGTGTCTATTCATTTACTTTATCCCTGCCAATTATATAAGCATATCAGAGAGGAGAGTTAATATGCATTTTTGTTACTTTTGTCGAGTTTTTTTGCCTATATACTATGAGAATAATGGAAGTCATATCACAGAATCACAGAATTAAGTAGGTTGGAAAAGACCTTTGAGATCATCAAATCCAACCTATTACCCAACACCATCTCATCCACTAAACCATGGCACTAAGTGCTACATCCAGTCTTCTTTTAAACACTTCCAGGGATGGTGACTCCACCACCTCCCTAGGCAGCCCATTTCAGTGGCCAGTCATCCTTTCTGTGTTCTTATGTGTCTTTATGTTGAGACAGAAGCCATTACTCCTGGTTTAAGTGTTACTGTCTTTCAGATTTGTTCTCTGTATTTTTTTGTGTTTGTTTTCATACTGCAAATACAACTTCCTTCTGTCTGAGAAGAAAACAGAAGTAGGAAGAGACAGTTTTGTGCTTCTTTACTCTTTTCTTGTGTGCAGGGAGGAGCAGTACTGTCTCTTATTTATAAAAAATTAAAAACGCGTAGAAAAAAATCTTGACTGTCTAAGGCAGACTTTTTTCATAGTAGAGATTTCTGGTTTGCCACCCTTTTTCTTTAGCCAGTAAGTTGGTTGTGGGGAGCAGAGAGGAGCAAGCAGGAGACCAAGCCAGAGGCAGGCCCTGACAGCCTGGAGAAAATGAGAGTTCTCCTTTGACCTTGCAGGCTCACAGGGCATTTGATGCACACAGTTTAAAGCACCCAAATTGTACTTGTCTTTACTGTAGAAATGTCATGAAGTGTGGTGGATACTGAAGTTTTCAAAAACTGGGAGAAACATGCTTAATTATTAAAGTCATGTGGGCACCAAGAGGGAATTAGTATTATAAGTATCCCTAAGCTGTATTTTGTAGATTTATAAAACAAACAGAAGAACCCGCCACTCTCTGCAGAGACAGTCAGCTCTAGAGGTACAGGTATTGTTTTTCTGTTCTGTGTACCAGAAGTGTTATCTGGACCTATTCCAGTATTTCCTTTTAGCTAGCCATCTGCTTACATGTAGCCTAAACATAACAAAATGCAACTATATAGGATCTATTTATAGCAACTAGTTTAGATGTGGTGCTCATGATCATGAAGTATTGTAAGTCACCCCAAGATCATTTGTGGAATACTCACACATCTCCTTTTACATGCAGTCTTGACCTTAAGAACTTAAAATTTCACAAAGGTTCTTCTACTTGTTGTTCTTATGAAAATTCATGCCCTTTAATCTTTCTTCCTCTCCATTTCTGCAAATCCAGGAAAAGAATGTGTTGCATTAAGTCCTTTCGAAAGTAACAGGGTAAAATTCACAGGGTAAAATTCACTCTAGAGCCAAGGCTGGCTGCAAGGAAGTTTCGGTGTCAGATAACCCATGGCTGAACGTGAGCCCGGATGGCCAAGAAGGCCAATGCCATCCTGAGCTGTATCAGAAACTGTGTGATCAGAAGCACCAGGGAAGTGATTGTTCCTCTGAACTCGGCACTGGTGGGGCCACACTTCAAAGCCTATGTTCATTTCTGGGCTTCTCACTACAAGAAAGACATTGAGATGCTGAAGAGCGTCACAAAGCTGGTGAAGGAGCGGGAGCACAACTCCTATAAGGAATGGCTGAGGGAACTGGGATTGTATATCTTGGAATAAAAGAGTCTGGGAGGGACCTTTTTGCTCTCTACAAATACCTGAAAGGAAACTGTGTGGGTGTGGGTCAGTTTCTTTTCCCCAGTGTCAAGTGACAAGACAAGAGGAAATGCCCTCGAGTTTTGCCAGAGGAGGTTTAGATTTGATATTAGGAAAAAGTTCTCCACAGAAAGTTGTCAAGCATTGGAACGTGATTTCCTGTGGGAGTTGTTGAATCACCATCTCTAGAGGTATTTATAAGATGCATAGATGTGGAGCTTAGGGACATGGATTAGTGGTGGACTTTGTATAGTGTTAGATTGGTGGTTGGACTTGGTGATCTCAGAGGTCCAACCTAATGATTGTATGATATTGTAGGGAGCAACAAAAAAGCCATTGCTATTCTTCTCTTCCAGCGAGGTTCAAAAGGGCCAGAGTCTTCAGAGTCAGTAGGGGGCAAGGGGGGGCCCATGTGGCCCAGGTGTTTTGGGGCACTTAGGTAATGACATGAAGGTAAATATACATTCAGCTTTACGGGCATGTAGTATTTAAGAAGAAACCCTTTGGCATAAGCCAACACATACCTGAAAGAATTTTAATATGTTCTCTTAATCTACTGCTTATTAAATAGGGCAAAACCAGTGTCATCAGAAATCATCATGAAGGCTTTAAGGAGGGAGTTTGAAGCCTGATTGTGGTGAGGTGTGGTAACTATTTTCAGCCATGGGGATGCAGCTACATTCTCTTTAATGCCAGAACGGATTGACTGCTGGAGTAAATGTTTAATTTGTCACTTTGTTTTCTCTTGAAGCAGTAATTGCTCTTTGTGCTCTACTTTGTATCTGCTATGCATTGAGATATGCCTTGACAACGGTAACTTTGAAGAAAAGTTGTTTCAGAGACAAATTGCTGAAACGTCTGTATTCTTGAGTGCAGAGCATTAGAGTTGTTTAACAAAATTTTACAGGGGCCTTTATCTATTCCCTGGAGTCAGTGTCAAGATTCCTTCTTGGTCCTGTGGGCACTTCTAGAGAACACAAAAGAACATGTCTGGTTCATGTCTGAGGGAATCAGAGATGCATTAGAAATAGCAATAGTAATCTGAAGTATCATAGGATAGAGGTAAGTCTGTTTAATTTTTTAAGTTTGAGAACAAAGGAGAGACTATTACTTTTAAATAATCCTCTGTGTTTAGAAGAGCAAAAATACCAAGGACATCTTTGTTTTTTCCGTAAAGTATGGAGATACAAATAATACAGAACTGCACTAATAATGAAAAATGAGATCTGATAGTCCAGCTGGGTATTACAGAGCTCCTTAGCAGGCATATCTTCTGTGATGTCTGCTAAACTACCATGACAAAGTGGGAATGGTCCAGCAGAGACAAACGTTCATTTTTTGCCTTGAAATCCTATATATTTGTAGGGTAATTTTGTCAATAGTCCGCCTTATCTTAAATATGAAGAATATGTATTGCTCGTTCATCTTCTCCTATTGAACACACGATCTAGTAAAGTTCAGAATATAAATCCAGACAAGCAGTTTCATTCTACTTTATGTAATTTAGAGAGGTCATCAAGTCATTATCTAAAATAGGTTAGTTGCAAGAATTATGGTACGTCAGAACTACACAGTAAATGGCAGATAGCCATATATATGTATCACAGAAGCCTCTCAGAAACTGATTCCTAAACTACACTTGTTTCTGCATTTTGAAAGATTGGATACACTCAACAGCTAATTCTTCATAGTATCTTCTGTCTTCATTTTTTCTTAGATGCATAGGAAGTTCAACATTTGCAAATTATTTATTTCACTAAAAAGCTCTTCAGATTTTTATATTTGTTGTACTTATGCAATGCTTTGGGCTGTCACTGGAATTCACTGCTGTGCAGCTGGTACCAGAAAATGGGTCCTTTGCTAGTTCTGTGGCTAAGCCATTTGTACCATATGCACACATGGTTCCAACATAAAATCAACTGTGCTTTGATGGGAACAAGCACAAATAGGTATGTACAAGTGACATTTTTGCACATTTGTATTATTTTCTCTCTGTTTTCATTGTTCTTTTAGGATCTTTCATAATTTTTTTATAAAACCATTTATTTTATGCAGATGCTTGACATTGGATGTAAGAATTTTTGGTAATAGAAAGTTTTTACAGAACTCATGTATAATAGAAGTGCTAACATGTCTTTTCAAAATACAGTCTCCTGAGATTAATATTTATCAGAAAATACTTGCTGTTGTTGTGGTTTGTGTGTATGTGGTCTCCAAAAGAACAATGTTCTTTTTTAGTAGAAAAAATGAGTTAATTATTTAAAATGAAAATCAGCACATTGTCTCAAACTTCCTTTCCTCAGTGAGGCTAGAAACATGTGCAAGGAAGATGATGAGCTTTTGGCAGAAACAAGGATGATCTACAGAACAATGCCTCCATCAAGTAGTAGGCAGCTTGAAGGGTGGTCACCAGGGAACAGGAAAAAGCATAAGGGATCAGATCTTCAGCTCAGGGAGCTGGATGAGCTTTGCTAATTGTAGTTGTATTTTCCTATGCTCATGTATTTTATGTGGCTTGCTTTGTAATACTTTCTTAAAATGACGTTGAACTTTCTTTTGTGGATTAAGAAAGAGGTCTATTACTCAATTGGTCAGCACTTTTTTTTACTATTTCAAGCACAAATAGTGCAGGTACAAATTTATCATCTCAAAAATATGATTGGTATTGCTTGTGTTAGATGAAATGTTGAGAGGAAAGCCTTCAAAAACTGAAGGCAAGCAGATAGTACAAGTCTAAAACAAGTCTAAGTACAAGTCTAAATGTGTTTGAGTCAGCAGGGAAACTCCCAATTTTTTTATACCATTGCTCATTTTTGCATCATAAAAGTATAATTTCAGAACTTTCTATGGACTGAACAGGAGCTGTAAGTACTTTGTGGCAGTTTTGGCACTACTCAAGCAAGCCTTTACTATCTACAAGTTCCAGACAGTGCAGTAAGCATCTGACTCTGAAATTCCTGACCTAAACTATTGTCCTGTCCCAAGACAGCTCCTACATAGAAGAATGTAGTCAGATAAGACTCTGGTGAGCAAATAATGAGACAGACCTTATTGCCCTGTCACTGGAGATTTTATAAGAATTTATTAATCATTGTATTTCCTTGCAGTTCAAAATTCAGTTGCCTGGTAGCATTTGCATATGGGAAAACTAAAATAACTTGCAGTGTTGTTTTTACTAACAAAAGAAAGTATCTTGAAATACTCTGTGGCCTTCTCATGAGGAGAAAGAGGTGTTCGTCTACACCCCTTTATTACAAGAGATGGAGATGTGTATGGATGGAGGGAGAGCAGTGGATATTGTCTGCCTTAACTTTAGCAGCCTTTTTGACACTGTCTCTCACAACATAGGCAAACTTAGGAAGTGTGCACTGGAAGAACAGACATTGAAGTGGATTCAGAACTGGCTGAATGGCAGATTCCAGGGGGCCGTAGTCAGTGGCACAGGGACTAGTTGGAGGTGTGTCACTACTGACATCCACCAGGGTTCAATATCAGGCCCAGTATTGTTAAACCTGTTCATCAATGACTTGGATGAAGGTGCAGATGCTTCCCCAGCAAGTTTTCTGTCAACACAAAGCTGGGAGGAGTGGCTGATACCCCAGAGTGCTGTGCAGCCCTTCAGAAGGACCTCAGCAGGTTGGAGAGATGGGCAGAGAAGAACCACCTGAAATTCAACAAAGGCAAATGCAGGGTCCTGCATCTGGGGAAGAATAACCCCCTGCACCAGCACAGGCTGGGGTCTGACCCTCTGGAAAGCAGCTCTGTGGAGAAGGACCTGGGTGTCCCGGTGGCCACTGATCTGTCCATGAGCCAGCAGTGAGGCCTTGTGGCCAGGAAGGCCAATGGTGTCCTGGGGTGCACTAGGAACAGCTTTGCCAGCAGGTCAAGGGAGGTGATCCTGCCCCTCTGCTCAGCCCTGGTGAGGCCACATCAGTGCTGTGCCCAGTTCTGGGCTCCTCAGTAACAGGGAGACATGGAGCTCCTGGAGCAGGTCCAGTGGAGGCCACAGGGATGATTAGGGGAATGGAGAATCTCTCGTAAGAGAAAAGGCTGAGGGAGCTGGGCCTGTTCAGCCTCAAGAAGAGAGGACTGAGGGGGGATCTTATCAACGTCTATAAGTATCTGAAGGGAGGGTGTCGAGAAGGTGGATCCAGGCTTTTCTTGGTGGTGCCAAGCAATAGGACAAGAGGCAATGGGCAGAAACTGACACACAGGAATTTCCACCTGAACATGAGAAAGAGCTTCCTTACTGTGTGGATGACCGAGCACTGAACAGGCTGCCCAGAGAGGTTGTGGAATCTCCCTCACTAGAGATATTCAAGAACAGTATGGACACAATCCTGTGCAATGTGCTCTAGGATGACCCTGCTTAAGCAAGGGGGTTGGACCAGATAACTTACTGTGGTCCCTTCCAAATTGACCCATTCTGTGATTCTGTGATAAGTATGTCTATAGACACAGAAGTATGTATTACTGCTTATGTATTCCAGTAAATAAGTACTAAGTAACACCTTATATCTTTTTTTTTTTTTTTTTTTTTTTTAATGGGGGAACTAGTATAATGCTTGCAAATATTCTGTAAATACACTAGATGAGTACACAAATTTATCAGAATGGATCACCAGAACTTTTTAGGAGAGGTTAGTTGGTGTTCACAGCTAAAATGTCAGTTCTTTTTATCTGCTTCAAGTTTTTCATTATTTCGTGGCACCACATGTATAAATTACTTCCACCTTGGGAGGAATTAGTGAGATCCCTGGAGTGTATGTGCATTGAAGTTTTATATTAGCCTTTTAATTTCATACTCTGAGCCTTTAATTTGCACAGCCAGAATAATGCACTACTGTTTTTATTAAACATTCACTTTGTAGAAAATCATTTGAGTAGTTGGACTTGACTATTGTTGCCCAAAATTAGAAGTAAAGTTTATGGAATATCTGAATGTGTCTACTCAGGTGTACCTGGGTGTTACTGTAGCAGCTAAGTGTATGGTATGTTTTAAATACAGATGCTGTCAGTCACTGTGATCAGATCCTTCTGACTGTACCTGCTCAATAGAGCTGGTTGAGGAGACTGTGAGGAGTTTTGGAACTCCCTGTATCTGACAGAGACTCTAGATGGACATTCAGACCACCATGTCCTGAACTGCTTCCTGTCTCAGCTGAAAGGCATTCTGCTTGTCAACTTGTTGAAAAGGAAAACATTGGTGCTGCTACCTGTGCCTTTGCTTCCTGGACCAAACAATTCGATCTCTATGTGCAGTAATGCTTTAGTTTATACTTGGCATTAATATAAAGACAAGAAGTGTGATTTGTTGGCTTCTTTATTTAGTGTTTTGTGTAATTACTTTATTGTGTAATTTTTTTTCCCAGGAAGAAGCCACCCAAAGCGGCTTATGCAAGTGTCTTAATGGGCGTCCACTGTCAAAGATTGGGACTATTGCTTGGATGGTAACACTGAGTGATGCCGTACATAATTTCATAGATGGTCTGGCTATTGGTGCTTCTTTCACTCTGTCTCTGCTTCAGGGGCTTAGTACCTCCATAGCCATCTTGTGTGAAGAGTTTCCTCATGAATTGGGTAAGGAACTTCGTTGCACATGTTGTTTACTGTGGAAATCAGTGTTGTAGGAGGTTGTGCTGGCCAAAAGTTGGCATAGAAGGAAAGAAAGTTTAAACAAATTAATGGAAAAAATATTCGTCAAGAAGTTCCCAAGCACCAAAATACACATGTGGCACAGGAAGTTCCCTAGTGCAGGTGGGTGGAAGCTGGGACTGCATATTGGAGAGGTCTTAATTATCCTGTTCATATATACTGAATACACTGTTGTATTAATTAATTCTAAAAACAAAAATCATTGTAAATAGTTATGTGTTCCCGTGCTCTTAGCTCAAGCTGAATCACCTATTTATTTAGAATATTTCAGTTTCCTTAGTATTGAAGGGAAATCCTCATGTACTTGAATGAAGAAAAAAACTGGGGGGTTATAATGTGTATACAAATCATGTCTTTTCTTCAGACTTCCTCTGAAATCAGAAAAGAATCACAATACCATTTTCTGAAGGTGGTTTTCTTTTTTTTCTTTCAGGGGATTTTGTCATCTTGCTTAATGCAGGAATGAGTACTCGGCAGGCTCTGTTTTTCAATTTTCTGTCTGCATGTTCTTGTTATGTTGGGTTGGCTTTTGGTATATTAGTAGGCAACAACTTTGCTCCTAACATCATCTTTGCTATAGCCGGTGGAATGTTCCTGTACATCTCTCTGGCAGATATGGTGAGATATAATTACATTTTCAGTTATTTATTTATCTGCAAGAAAACAAAGACCGCACTAAGTCTCTCCAGTAGAATTTAGTACTTTCTTGCTCTCATGCCCATGTCATTTATTACTATTGTTATTATTGTTATGATTAAAATAATAAATTATACCCACAGATGTTGGGTATAATGAAACATGAACCATGGAAACCTTTCACTTCACAAATATAGCTCATCATATTACTGGTGAAAAGGAGTTGTAGACAGGGACAAGCTTTTCATGAATTTGGACTGGTCTCATCAAAAAGTGTATGAATACTTTGTTTCAGCATTTTAAAGTGTCAGAGTATTTCAGCTTATTTTTAAAAGGTTCATTTGTCTATTTAAACCATGTTGTGGAAGAAAAGCCAGAAAAGGTAAACAAAATGAAGTTAAATATTGAGTTGAGTAAAAGATGTTATGCAACCAGAGGGATAATTTTGGGGTTGTTTAGCTGAAAAATCTGATTTAAATTCTATTCTGGTTTAAATTAAACAGTGCCAGCCCCAGTTTCATGGTTCAGACTAAGAAATTTGCTGAGATCTGTTCAAAATTGTCTGTCTGTTATTTATTTTTCAAAGTGTTCTAGAAGATATAAGCCAAAGAAATTGTGCTAAGATCCAAATTGGATTTAGACATTGGGAAATAAAATCTGGATTCACAGACAGTTAACAATATTCCATAATTTCCTTCTATGATGTTCTGTCTCAAAATGAGAGAGACCTTTCAAGAGTTTCAAGTTTTATTATGTTTAATTCAGTGTTGTAAGAACGGATGCAGCAGATGCAAAGGTGTTTACATCTGCCACATGAGAATCCATTTGAGTGTAGAACTGGAAGAGTGAGGTCTAAATTTGAAAAGATTTGAGTCCCCTGTTTGTTTCTATGTGTGTTTAAGAACTGTCATGTAGTTATAGTGACTATTTAATTAAATGCCATTATAGTTTAGGTAATAGCATAGAATTTGATGAGTTATACTGTCAGAGTTAAATAGACAATGTAAGTAGTTTATAAGTTTGCAGTACCTTAATTGCTAATGCTTTTCACTTAGTTTCATTCGTATATAATGAATAATAATGTACTGAACTGTGATGTGTAAAATTCATGGCATAAATTTAGAGTTGCTCAACTTAAATTTATTATTAAATTCCATCAAAGTAGGTAATATTCTTTTATTTTTATCTGTTGTTCTCTTCTTTCTACTCCTGTCTGTCTCTCTTCCTGTCCCCTCCTCCCCCCAATCTCTCTTTTTATAGGTTTTTGGACTGTGTCAGTTACCTCTCTGAATTTTTCTTCCCCCTGAAAAGTCTGAAATAGGGTATTCAAGTGCTCTGTACAGAGATCTGGCTTTCTGCTTTCTGTTACGATTTTCACACACTTCTGGTTTGCTTGTCCAGAAGCAGGTAGGATTAATTGGAATGTCATTCCTTCCTCCTTTTCTTTTTGCTGTTCTTTTTCCTTCCAGTATTGGCATAGTCCAACCTCTGCCAGTAAAATCACTGTGTGGTGAGGCTGTGGGCAGGTGAGAATGTGCACACTGAGGTGTGTGCACAAATGAGCCTTGCTGTATGGCATGAAGCTGGTCTGGTTTGTTGTGCAAGAGTGTTACGGAGCTCTGGAGTGATTTCTGGGAAGGTTTGGCCACTTCCCACTAACCTTAGCCTGTTCTTCAAGAATTGCATGACTTTCAATGACTGTTTTTGTGTTGTGAGATCAAAGAAAGATACAGTTGTTGAGTCATCCAGCCTGAAAGTTTCCAAACTAAGACTGAAATAAATAGTCTTCATTGTATTCTGGTTATACTAGTCTCAGCAGATGAGGAGAAGACAAAGTTTATTTGAGTATGTTTGTCAAAATCCACTGTAGTTGACTTTGTCTGGAGCAAAAACCTACCCTGAATCATCCCACACAGGGAACTTCATGCCTTTGCTCTTCTGCCATCATCACCTTTGTTTCTGCAGTTAGCAGCAGATAGTCATCCTTTGTCATTATGCTATTGTTAAGATGCATGTTCTGGAATGAAGAATTCCTTCATTGCTCTGTAATGTAATATTGCATATGTTACCACCACTTTTACATCACTCTTCTTTTTTCCTTCTTGACCTCACAAGTCCACCAGACCTTCTACATGTAAAAGGTTTCTTCTTTCTGAGGTGTTGTCTATGTTTTCATCTTCATTTGCCTTTAGATAAAGTAGAAAACCCCTAATCTTCTATTTCCTGAACATGGATTTCTCTGTTTATGGTAGTGAAGGAAGAAACAACATTTAGCAATACAAGGGCAGCTGTTCCTAGCAACATATGGACCAACAGTTAGAACCTAGGAGACTGCTGGAATCAAAAAGGGAAAATCTGCATGAGAGACAACCAGGTGAAATCTCAATAGAGAGGAAGAAGACACCATTTCATTTTAGCATCCTTGGTGGAGTAGTTTTTCAGGGAAATTAGGGCGACCTGTTCCTCTGACTGCCTTCATGATGTGTTAGTTCTAACATTCAGTCCGAAGTAGCAACAATGTTCAGTTCTCAATGCCTTAAATTAAGGACGCTACCACGAGATGGCAATACTTACCTAAAAATATCCTTTTTTTTCAGTTCCCGGAGATGAATGATATGCTGCGGGAGAAAGTGACAGGAAGAAAGATGGATCTTACATTCTTCCTTATTCAGAATGCTGGTTTATTAACGGGCTTTACAGCTATACTGATGATTACCTTGTATGCAGGAAATATCGAGCTGTGATAATGCAAGTGAAAATGGAATCATGATTGAAGACATTGAAAAAATTGCAGATGGAAGACACTTGAAATCCATAAAGAGATGTTCATTAGTGACAAGTCCCATCCTGTCCCTCTTGCAGGAAGTTCTTCTTTAGGACTTGCAGTAAACCCAAAAAGTAGGAGCTGTCAGCTTCTGTATGATGCCAAAAAAATGATGCTAATATTTTTATTTCTACTGAAAATTATCAGACACGTCTCATCTGTCAATAGAGAAAGGATGTTACGTGGCCAGTAAAACTATGCAATAGAGATAAGTACATGCAATTCAACTGAAAGCTGAGGTGTACAAGGAAGATGGGTATTTAAAAGAAAATATTAGAGTTTCACATCCTTTTTTAACTGTGATGAAGACAGGCAGTTTCAAAACTGGTTAATTTTTGTGACTTTCGTTGCAGGATTTGTCTGTGTAACATCCCCTTCTCCCACCAAAAAAGAAAAAAAAATTATTTCAGAGTAAGTACTAATGAAGCTAAGATTCTTAATTACTAATTAACACTGGAAGGAAAAATACCAGTTCCTGCTTTTGATCTTCTCTCTTTATAAGTGCACTAGGGAATTGTTGATTTATTTTGAGAACCACTTTTTTTAATTAGAGGGAACCTGTGTTAAATTTATGACTCTTTTATCAACTCCATAGTATTTTAGAAACATTGAGTATCTTAAAATGTTCAAGCATTTTGTATTCTGTGAAAATAATAAAATTTTATACTTAAGTTTCACAAATATTCCCTTTAAAAATCAGTGTTTTAGTTTTACAAAGTGGAATAGCAAAAAACCGTGCTAAAATCAACATTCCAGCAAGCTTTTTTATGTAATTTGAATAATTTCCTTATGTGCGGTTGTGTGGAAAAAAATGATAATAAAATATAAAAATTCTTATCACAATGTGTTGCATGTGAACTTTCTAAAATCATACTTATACATATATGTTATTCTGAAATAAACAATTCTTCTATGTTGGTGTTATAAGACATGTGCAAGGAAATTCCTAAAAAAATATAGTCCATTTTAATTACCACTTTGCTTTGAAGGAAGTGTTGTTATTATCTAGTAAGTTACTTTTTTCATTGATTTTTAAGCAAGTTTTACAGCTTCAAAGAAGGTACTGTTTTTTGATGTATTTCCTGGCTTTAGGAAGGGAAAAATATTTTACTTTTAATTCTCTATTAAAATAT
>WEIV01019365.1:30431-44257 GCA_013390005.1 Calyptomena viridis | reverse complement strand
CGGGCCCCCCAGCGCGGCTCCTGCGCCCGCACCGCGCGTGGCCGCGTCCCGGGGCTGCTGCGCGCTGCTGGAAGGGGAGGAAAACGCCTTTTGGATCGCTTCCCTCGAAGGCGTCGTACGGCCGCTTTCGTGCTCTCCGGGAGTTTTGTTGAATCCTGTTTTAAATGACCAGGAACGAGAGTTCCTGGCGTTTCCTACATTGAGGTGTTTTCTAAGCGTAGGTCTCGCTGTTAACTCTTGGCAGTTCGGTCTCGATTTGTGATTGATAGCTTCTTTCTCGTTTGTAGTGCTTGGCAGTTTCAAACAACTTTCCCCCCTTTTCATATTCTCTTTTCCTAAAATCGGTTATTATTATTCCTGGAGTGTTTATCTGTTGTTGAACTGTCCCAAGTCTTGCAAAATAGCCATGTGCAGGCTGGCTGGTTATGTGCAGGTAAATAAATACCGCGAGTGATTGTGCAATTGACAGTCATTAATCTCTGTCGTCTTGGTATCAGTTGCTCGTTATCCTCAACTCATAGTTTTGTGGATAAATCTTGGGGGTGATCCGTCATAGACTCACAGTACCGCAGATCTGGAATGGGGCTCTTTAGTGGGTAACACAGTTTCTTTTCCCTTATAGCCATGATAACAGTTTCATTACTAAATAAAACATTGTGTGAGAAGATAGCTGCCATGCTCTTAGAATAAACGGGCATCTTTTTGCTGCTGAAAGAGCTGGAGCTGAATGGGTTGGAGTCCCCACACTGTTATGATTAAATAAACAAAGACTAAGAAAGCTTTAAAGTTGTAAAAAGGAAAAGAATATTAACTAAATGCCATCTCTGTCAGATCTTGCTCTGTTAACTGATGGGGCTCATGTTGGTCGTCCTTGGCAAAAGTAGTGACATTTTATGGTGTTGTCTACAGGTGGGCTTTGTGCAACCTGTGAGACAAACCCCTGACTTTCTGTTGCTGTTGTGTGTGTTGTTAGCTGTGGTAAGCTTAAGGTCGGCTGTTGTATAAGCTTAAATTCAAAAAAGGAAAAATCAGACAAAAACCCAGGCCTGGGATCAGGGAATGGGAGAGGCTTTAGTTTTCTTGTGATACTTCTAGCTCTCAGATAACTCTGAAGTTATGTACTTGGGCCAGAGTTATTTTTGGAGCTTTGTCATGCATTTACAGTTTCAGGAAGATAATACTGAATAAAGTCAATAAGCAATGTAATGAAGGATGTTTGTTATATTTGTGTTTAAGAAGTTCAGTTAAAATACATGTACAGCTCTTCTCTTTTAGATGTAAAGTATTGGTGTTTTGCAGCTGAAAGTTGAAATTGGTTTGAGTTGGTTCAAACCGAGAATTCTGTGATACTTTAATATATTTTAAAAAATTGGGTTCTGGGAAATGACAAAAAATTGGTAGGTTCATGAATTATTAAAAAACTTCTTTTAAGAATGCGTTATATTACTTGAATAGCCTTCCATTTTAAAAATAGGATTATTCAATTAGCTGGCTGTTAATCTAACTTAAATTCCATAAATAGGTCAAATTCCAGCTTTATGTGTTCAAGTCTTTAAATGTGCAGAATGAAATAATTTCCATTTGAAATGAGTGTAAATAGAATTGTCAGTTAAATACTATTTAGTTCTCTTTTGTTTCAGTGTAACTTATCAACAGCAACTGATTTTTTTTGTTAAAGTCATGTAGACAGCTTCTCTTGAATATTACATGCTACTGCAGTCTCCTGGAGAAAATAGCTGCAGGCAACAAACCACTTGAAAGTTCCATGCTCTTGGTGGTGGGAGCAACTGTGTTAGACTTGGTTAAGTCATTAAATGATGTTGGCACATCAGAGGTTTATGAACTTCTTAAAATTAGATTGCTCTTTGCCACTTATGGTTCAAATTTAGAATGATTCGAGAGTCCTCGTTCATCATTTTCATTTGTTGTGTTACTGTCTCAGTTGTTTTGCTGCAGGCAAATATTATAGGAGAGATTAGGTTTTCTGAAACTTGTTTGCCAGCAGAAACAGGTTATATGTTTTACAGAAACCTAAAATACTTACATTGCTTATTTTCATCAAATAAATCCCCAAAAGTAAGCAAATATTTCTGCTAGTTACTTGTGCTTGTTGATTGTGTAACTGGAATGCGGTGTTTTTCAGATGAGACAGAGGTTTTGAACTCAGTGTGATCTCTTCCTACACTGCGGCCATTTAATCTCTGATTAGTTTGAAGAGTTAGGAGAATATTGTAGGTGTGAATTTCCAAAATGGTTCTGTTGCGTTTTGGTGGGTGTTGTTTTGTTTGCCTTTTTTTTTTTCTTTTTTGGTGTGTGTGTAATTAAAAAACTTACTGGAAAGAGGAATGTGTTGTTGATTGTGTCTCTGTCGGCGAGATGTGAGAATTTCCAAGAGCTACATCTGCTTCAGTACTTGTTATGTCATGGAAAGCAGTGATTGATAGCAGCCATCAGTGTACCAGTTTATTAGTCTTAAATAAGCTCTGCTCACTTTCTCAGTATCACTTAAAACATTCGCATTCTGAAAACCTCACCTTCCTTATATGAGGATCATTGACAAAGAAGAGAGATTGAAATGATAACTTAGGCCTTGGGAAACTGAGGTGAGCAGGGAATTGGAGTTTTAGGTTGGGAAATACAAAGCTTGCACACAGCAAATCTGTGGAAGAATGGAAAGAGCTCTTTTCTATGTGCATCACAAAAGCTTAAATGGTGACAGCTTGTTGCTGTGGTCTGGATTCAATGCCATCCAGCGTTTTACATAAACTCCCCCTTTAAAATCGGAGGGTAAGTAAAAATGGGAGTTCTCGCTGGTCCCAGCGCTCTGCTGTCCGTGGCACAGGCAGTCGCGGTGTGCGCTGCTCTGGGCGTCCTTCCGCCTGCTGCCCCGTGTGTCCCGCTCAGTGCGCACACAGGTGGAACCGCAGGGGGCTCCGGCGGATTGACCGCCCCGGTTTGGAGCCCGGGGCCGTTCCCGCAGGACGGGCNCAGGGGGCGCCCCGGCGGCGGGGCCGCGGGGCTGCGGAGGGACTCGGGCAAAGGGAGCGGGCGGGGAGCGGCCTCGGGAGCACTGGCGGTGTTACATCAGCGCCACTGGAGCTCCTGGGCTGGCACTGGTTCCTTCTGAAGGACTGCTTGGAGAACCAGTTAAACCCTTCTGTCGTTCAGGGAACAGGTTTCGTGTTTGAAGACTAGTCCAGTGACTTCAGTTGTCTGCTTTCAAAAAGTTCTGTATCTCTGTGGTTTAAGGGTGAGCCTTGAAATCTGATGTGACTTTTGACAAGGTCAGGTATTTACTTGAGTGCTAGAGTGAAAAGTTATGTTTTGAGAGTTGAAGACTAAAAATGTAGTTTTAATCATATGTTATTTTCACTAGAATTTATTTTCCATAGGTGTTCTCATCTTTCAGTTCATAAAAATTTGCTAAAATTGGATTTTTTTTTCTGAGAGTAAATGCAATGTAAGGGAAACTTCTGAAGGTGACCCTCATTTAGATCACAGTCAGTAGAAGGGCTAGTGCTAATTTGTTGAAGTTGGGAAGCTTGAGGGGCTGTTACCTGACAGGGTTCTGTCTTGAGATGTTTCACTCTAGAGGTATCAGCACATAAACTGTGTTCTCTTTTCTTGATCCTCTCAGTTTGGTGGGCGGGAGCACTGAGACTAGACCAGAATCCTAAATTTGATGGGTTATGCCATTGCATTATTTCACAGAATATCAGTTTTTAGTATCTCTGTATTTTCAAGTGTTATACTGTTGAATCTCATAGATATATGAGATCTTGGGGAGAAGAAGGGAGAGTGAGATGTTTCTTTCTCAAACATTTCCTGAGATCTGGCACCCAGTTTTGGAGACGGGAATGTGGGAAAATTTGATCCCCCAGGGGTACCCTCTTGGCTTTCATGTGACAGTTGATTTTTCCTAGCCTTTACTGGCTACAAACTTGCATGGAGTAGCACAGGCACAGTCTGTTTTCAAACTTCTTTTTGCCAATTTGAGTCAGAAATGAAGGACATGTAGGACTGCATTTGTGTACAGCTACCTGTTGTCTTATTGTGGCTTCAGAGGGGAATTAAGTTAGCTGTCAGCTGCTTTGTCCAGGTATGTACTTTATTTTAGTCTGTTATGTAGGGGTTTTTTGATTGTGTAGCTGACTGATTTCCCCCTTTGGAGGACTTTTTTTTGTAAAAGAATGTGATCAGAAGAGTGAACAGATGTAAGGAGATTGGCATATATAGAAGGGTAGATTGTGATATGTGATTGAGAAGTTAATCACAATAGCTACCCAAAAAAAGTATCTGAGAACATGTGTTTGTTGGTTTCTTTGCTGGTGTGGATTTGGGTTTTTTTTTGTAGGTAAGTCAATGGTTTATTTTCTTATGGCTTTGAACCTAATGGCTTATTAGTCCTGCCATTACACAACCTTTTATGCATCTGCTTTTCTGTGCTTTATTTCAATAAAGCCTTGTCGTTGGATTAGGGCAAGGGAATATGCAAGACACTAGAAGTCAGTTTGTTTCCTACAGCAGTTTTTTGGTAGTGCTTCTGTTGGCTCTAAAGAGGGGAGTGTTTCTGCATCTGTTCCCATTGTTGAAGGGTTGATAGAACAAGCTGAAGACCTCTGCTCGTAACTCGTAAAATGTCTCAGGTGGTGCCTGTTGCCACGTAATGGGTATCTCTGCAATGGTCTGGATTGATAAGAATTGTGGCTGGATTCCAAATGTCAGGGTTTTCTATTAACAAAATATTGAAATCAAATATGCTGACATCTCAGGAAACACAAAATGTTTCCAAAACTACTGACCACTTTGAAAAGTAACAACAAACCTTAGGTATCCATGTTTTATTGGGATTGCGTTCCAAAATTGGCTTCGAGTTGCTGCCAAGGTTTGGAGAAATGGTGCTTGGCCTCTGGCCAGTGACTGAGGAGGCTTTAGGTGATCTGCAGGACCCCTGACCATACCTGCAGGCTTCCCCCAAGTCCCTTCTGCAGTGGTGCCCCACTGCCAGGGACTGACAGGCACTGTGTGCTGTCCTGGGAAGGTGTGTGATGTACTACGTGGTCACATAGCAAAGGGGACTTATTGCAGTTATTTTCATATTGCTTAATACATCTGATTTGCCTAGAAAGAAATGGATATTTTTGATTTGGAGGTAATGGTGCAGTTCTTGGTTATGGCTGAATTGCAGTTTTTTATTTAACAGCGTAAGTTTTAAGACCTTCCTTGCAGCATCATATCTGGGGAAAAAAATTGACTGACTTTGTTTACAAATCAAATCAAACTGTTCAAGCTAAGGCTTTTTTAGTCTTTCATGCCATTGCCTGTTATTTCTGTAGATAAAACTCTCACTTCATCCCTTAAAAAGGATCAACTCTAGAAATTTGGACCGTATCAAGTCTGAGTAAGCAGATAATAAGCAAGTAATATAATTGGCTGTGTGTTTTTTTTTTTTTGTCAAAGTGTAATCTTCCATCAGGGAGAGTTCATTATACGGAGAGTTTGTATGGAGTAGGGGTGTGAATAACAAAGATCTGTATTTTTTCATGTGTTACTTTTATTATTTTGCTGTGGGCAGTTGGATATATATATAGTGAAGTTACAAACCCCCCCAATGTAAGTAGTAAATGTCAAAAACACAGCTTTGTAATTCATATTTGAGGTGTCTGGTTTTTAATTTGAAGGTTACTTTATCTGACATGAGATCTGGAATAAGATGTTTTTTATAATTATGAATATAGTGACCAACTAATTTAATTTGTGTAATAAGGCAGTGCATCCTGACCACTGGCCCTTTCACTTCTGATTTTTTTCGAAACAGAGAACTGATTAATTACGATGTTTTTATCCAAGGGAGGAAACTGGGAAGGCTTGATCAAGACGTTTTTTTCAAAACAAGAAAGACCAGTGGCTGCAGGCTATGTATCATATGGCAGAGCTGTGCTTGCAGCAGAGAAACAGGTGAGAGAATTGGTATGGGCTACTGTATCTTGATTTAGGCTAAAGAATACAACGTAAATATATTTGAAAAGGAAAGTATCATATTAATACTTTAATGATGTAAGAATTTATAAAATTTTGTTATCTTGTACGGTTTTGGGATGGAAACTATATTATAGGAAAGTTCCAGTTTGGCGTGCAGCCATGTACCATTTTATTTTTATTGTTTCTGGCGTACCTGTTTGAACAACTATATCCAAAATACTTTCTTTTTAGCACCACGTAAAAGAAAACTTTGCGTTATGAATGTGCAGTTACTTCCTAGCAGTGATGCCACAATAACAAAATTGTTTGTGTTCTTGGTCACAGATTTGTGTAGGTGGGAAAGGCCCCCTGGAGGTGTAGTCCAACCTTCTCCTTAAATCTTGTCCAGTAAGGCCAGGAATTTGTTCAGTTAAGTTTCGAATGTCTCGGAGGATGGAGTTTCCACAATCTCTCTGGCAGCCTATTACACTGTTGTTATTGGAAGATGCTTTTTTATTTCAAGACTTAGTCATCTTAAATTCCTATGAAGATTCATGCCCTTCCAGCCCTCAGTAAATGTTTGGAAAGTATTCCTTCATGGTGGAGGCTTGGGAACCTGATGTTGTGGTTTAGAGCTGGTGGTAGTTTTTTTTCATTGGGAATTTTTGAAAAAGAGGGAGAGGTAAATGGCTACTGAGTGACTTTTTGGTACCTACATTCCTCTTCCCTCTGGTTGCATTTGCTGCCTTTATCCTTCACCTGCTGTCCATGCTCAGGCTTTGCTAGTGCAGCTATGCCAAAGTCTTGGAAATAAAACTTCCTTTCCAAAGCATTTACATGTTCACTTAAGTGTCATTTATACACTAATCAAAATGATTCTTCTTGCAGTCTTCATATTTAAACAGTGGTATTTTTATTCCTTCTCATAAGTATTATTTCTAGAAATCTACAGTTCATTTGAAACTATGGTAACCAGAAAGGAAATCTGCACAAGTATCTATTGGATCTGTGCTATAGGTCTGTTGTTACTTGCCTAATGAACAGTTGACTAAAGAAAAGGTGGAACTGGCTTTTGCATGTTGATTTTCCAAACATGGGTTTATTAAGGCAAATATTTAAATGACAGTGGAAATTTGGTTTTTTTTTCCCCCCCTGAATTACATTTTTATCTTCGATATTTTGTTTAAGCTGCTCTCTTTTTATTAAGTATAATTCCATTTGAATTGCTTTAATAAGCTGCATTTTCAAAACTGGTATATATTAGTATTTGTTTAATTTTAAAAATATTCATCAGTTAAAAAGTGTTGCTGATGCAGTGACGTGTGTGTGCTGTATTCCCACTCTGCTGTGACACAGAACAGACTCTGTACACAGACGACCTGTGGCTTGACAGTTGAAACATAATCAGAAAAATCAGCCTTCAGGCATTTATTTCTCTTGCCGCATTTCATTGTCTGTTATACTGCCCAGTTTCTATTCAGCAGTGGTTTTATGAAAGTTGATAAACCTTTGTAATACTTGTGAGGTATGTTTGCACCTCAGAGCAGTAGTTGCTGGTAGGCAAACATTTTCTAAGGTAGCAAGACACAGATTATATGCATCTGTATGATATAAAAATACCAAAGACATTTTTAGACAGTTTGTTTTAATAGTATTGGATAGAAGAAAATACAGAAAATTATCCTGTTCTTATACAGTGCATCACTCATTAAGCTTTTTTGTACTTGCCCCCAAATGCAGTGAAAATCTTTGTAAAATTGAGTTCTCAAGGGTTTTCCTTTTTGTCCCAAGGAGTTATAAACTATGCAAGGCATACCTTGCATTCAAAACTGGTTAGGGAAGTTTTGTTTATAGGAGAGATTTAAGCATTCTTGCATAATCCTATAGATGAGCTTAGTCTTCCCCTATCTCCAGTGAAGAGAAGCATGAAAAAATTCTAATGGTTCTTTTGGATGCAAGATTGAGTTGATGTTCTTGGTAGCTTGGGGATTTATGAAACTTACTGAAGTTTTCCAGTTCCTTTACAATAAGAACTATTTGTTAGTATATAAGGAATTAAGCATCCTAGGAGATGAAATTGGATTACCAGGATGAAGGGAAGTACAGCAAGAAAGATGGGAAAGGTAGGAAAGTGTAAGAATATTTTGATGCTTACTGGAGCCATTTCAAAAATATATTGTGTGTTCAGTTCCACTAACCCTTCACTTGATTTCTGTTCTGGAATATATTGGCATTGAGTTATTAGATACATAAGTATCTATTAGATAACTGCTTGAATGTAAAAACTGAATCTTGGAACACGTTGTCCTGTTAGATGTGGAAGGTGCAAATGTTTGTCTTGAATGTTTAATTTTCTAATTCCGAACTCCAACGTTAAAGGCTTTTGGAGCGGGATCTGGAGGAGAGAAATCACATTTTCAATGGATTGCTAGATTGAAGTTTTTTCAGTGAGGGTGGCTGGTGGAGAGACTGGTTACTTATCTGATGTGGAAGAACACAATCGAGCGTTATGTAAGTGGAAATGATATTTGAACGTAACTCTATGTGCAGTTTCCTCCCTCATTCATAGTGTTGTTCTTCCTTATTTGTTCACCTCAGGCTGGTGGAGATGAGCCTTCCCATGTCCCAGGGCCAGTTCCCTGGGTGATCCTCTCTCTGTGTCTTGCATATTCTGGTGTTTGCCTTGTGCCCGTGTTTTCTGCCCATTCGAACCCCACGGGTGAACTGGTTTAAGGAGCTACACTGGGAAGAAGAGTAGTTTTCTGTGGCTCATATCCCTGTGGAGTCAAATGGATGCTGCTTTTGCATGGAAGAGGATACAGGAGCTTTTGGCCAGTGAGAATAGAGAAGTATTCAGTATTTCAGTAGTTGAAAGGTTGTATCAGTTGCCTGGTCCAACAGTAGTGGCAATGTTTTCTGTAACTGTAGGACCAGGAAAAGGTAGGGTGATACACTAGTTCTGAAAGTAGTCCTGTAATCTCTGCAGTGATTTCTGTTTTATCTTTTTTTTTTTTTTCCTCCCCCTGAAATGTTACAAAGTCTGTTGTAGATCAGTTAGAGCTCCGCAAGGAAATTCAGGACTGCAGTTGATTTGCATTAATTTATGCAGGCAGGAAGCTCACGTACATTTTCCTTTGGTTTCAGTCCGAGTGCTGGTTCGAAGTTGTGCAGGTGTTACTGGGAATGAGGTGGAAGGGGTAAGAGAAGATTTTTAGGAACAGTTCTAGAAGATTTTTCTCCTTTCAAGATTTTCTTCCAGCCATGGCATGGTTAATCAGATGCTGTTGTCAAAACCCTGCTAGACCTCCTCCTTCAGCTGGATGCTTCCCAGCCTGTTGTGGTTAGATCTTATTATGAGCCTTTGCACTCTTGAGTTCTCTGTGGTTTATGGAAGCTGCAGTGCCAGTTCTGTACATGAGGTCTGGCTTTGGTCTGTTTACAGAATATGGACCATCCTATGCAGTGACCCTCAGTCCCATCCCTCCCGGCTTGTGAGATTTTTGGGGCATGGTGAGGCTATGGGTCTAATTTCTGGGAGTACCTGATAATTAAATCAGACATACCCTTTTTAATGTCATAAAATATTAATATTGTCCTTCAGAGATACCGAGAAATGCCTGAACATGTTGCATGCTTCTCTTTACCTCACTTTAGACCATTCTGTTTTCTTCCAGTCTTGGAAGAAAGCTTGCAGTGTGGTTTTTTTACAGTATGCAGTCCTAGCTATGAAGATGCTGACTTCCTTTATGTGTTTGGGAAGGGCATTATTATTGATTGATTGGAAATTACATTGGGATTCATTGCCCAATTCCTCACCATTTTAGAATTTAGATCGGGGGAAACTAGTCTGCTCTAGGCAGAACTGTGATTTGTTGAAAATAAGCTTCTATGTGAAAATCAAGCTGACAGCTATACTGTAGGCTGTGATCTGGCTTTGTAAAGTTGTATCAGAAATACTAGGCAACAGGAAAGACATTTACGAGATTTTTGGAGCTCTGTAGATCATTTTCGGTTGTACAAAGGGATATGGAGATGTGGGTTGTTCAGTATGCATTTATATAAGCCATGTTACATGAGGAGTTTGGGTTTTGATGTTGGATTTGTAGAAGGCAGTGGGCATTGGTTCCCCCTCGTTTCACAGGTGCTCCTTAGAAGGGCTGTTGTGAATTTTGCTGCAATTGCCTGAGCTCTGTTTCTCCTTACTGCTGTTGAAATGTTTCTGTGGGACTTCCCTGCTTGGAAGCATGCCAAAATGAGTGTGTGGGAAGACTTAATACTTGCTACTTACATAGCATTTTGTATGTTCAAAGTCTTCTGCAAATATTAACTAATCTTTATTTAGCATTTGAGCCCAATTTCTGTCAGTATAAATCAGTAACAGCCAGTTATGACCCCTACTTTTTTTGATGTCAGAAGAACAAAATGCTGTAACTAGTACAGTAAGAATAATCTTTATCATCTCATTAAACTACCAGTTTTTGTCACTCTACACTTCTGGCTTCGTGTGTGTAGAAAAAGTTATGAATAGAGTGTAGTACAGCTCTTTAGGAGGTCTGTGTGTTGTAGGATGCTGACTGCTGGAGGGAATGGCATTGCATTCATTTTGTGTGTGGTATTTCAAGCTTTTCTGTGCTAGTCTTGGTTTGTGGGATATTAAGGTTTCTTTCTTTCTGATTGGGAAGCTGTAATGTATTTGTAACAAGTAGTGTTGTGAGAATAATGTTAATTCTGAGCTTGCTTCTTATGAGCTGTCATTTATCTTAAAATGTAGTCTTAAGTTGCAAATTCTTGTAATTAGTTAGAGTATACCTGTACTGAAAAGTTACTGAGGTTTGTCCTGCTTGTGACAACAGGCATTATAAGTGGTTTTACAGTGGCATTATAGAAGGTCTGATCTTTTACTTTGCTGCATTTTGTCTTTGAGCAAACAATTTACCAATTCTGTTACATATTAATTTGCTGCTGAGTGTTAGTTAATGAGGATTTTTTGTTGTTGTTGTAAAGCTCAGTAGCTTTGAAAATTAAATGGCTCTGGGGCTTTCGACCTTCACTGCGTGTCTACAATGTAGCTGTCGAAGAAAAGTAGTTTTGTACAAAAATGAAAAGTGTACGTAGGTACCCCAAATGCAGGCCTACCACTGTTCTAATAATCTGATCATAGCTAAAATGGGCAAAACCTGTTATTTCTATTCAGTTATCGTCTGACAAAACCTTAGTCTAAACAACTTCAGTATGAACAAAACCAAAATTTTTTACTTTATTTTCTCGTAATAACATGACTTGTGGAAGCTACGCAGATCAGTGAAGAAACTAATTAGAACTAGTTTTCATTGTGTATTCTTGGATTATTAAACTGCTCAGTGGTGAGCGCTGTCTGTGACTGAATAAACCTAGTTCTGGCTTTATATGGAGTAATTGTAGATTCTAATTGTTTGATGTGCTGAAGAAACATTGTAATAGTGATGTATTACAGAACCTCAATGAAACCACTCTTGGCTGTCCTTGGTAAAATGAGCCAGTGGTTCACTCTTCTGCTGGGATTTAACATCTTTGTCACTTCTCTGCTGCTTTCATTGCCATTTTATGTAAGCTTTAGGCAAAGATGATCAACCATTGGCATGTCAGAACATTTATTCAGACATCACAAACCAGAGTGACTTAGGAATTTTCATTACTGTTGGAAAACCAGCATGTGGGGCCAGGCTTGATGTTTCCTAGCTGGCTGGATAACACTTGGTGCTGGTATTTGGGTGCTGTACTGAGGATGGCTCATAGTGCCATAGCCAGGGAGGGTAGCAGTGTATGGCAGCTCCTGAAGCAGTTGTAGCCTGTTAAAACATCATGGACGTGTCTTTTTCTTGTGACATAATTTGACAGTTGATCATGTCTGCCATAGTGTCTCTGTCATTCTGAAAAGAGCTGTTTTGCACCAGCCACAGGACTCTTTTGTCAAGCAAGCTCATCTTAATAAACTGTTGGAAAGCTAATTTATTCAAACTGCAATTAATAGATCATTGCTCAACAAAGGGTCTGACATGTGCCCTTGAGTAAGAGATATGCCCAGAAGTAAATGCAAGGAGAAGAGGAAGTGGGACTGTTCTTTCTCCAGTAGCAACCCATCTGTTTTATTGTATTATCAAACTACTGTGGTTGTTGTTCATAGTTTCATTCATTATTTGACAAAAAGGAGGATAGATACAGTTAATGCAGTCTGTTCAAAAATTAGTATAAATGTGTCCTTAGTTGATAATTGAAAGGAACAATAGAATAAAATTTGAAATTACTAGAATGTGGGCAGGTTGTTGCTATTGAACAGCTTCCTTTTCTACAGCTAAATGACAACTTGAGAAGGTGTAGAAGAGGCAAAGATTATGAAATAGGGAAATAAGTGGGAATGGTGGAAATGCTTAAGTTTTAGAATCAATTTTGTATAATGTATGTGTATGTGTTTTATATTCTAAGCATTCAATAATAGTGGTGTAAAACCTTTTAACTGTTGGAGAGCATGATGGTTTAAAATGTATATTCATTTTTTAGGATTTGGTAGTTTCTGCACAAAAGACTTAATGAGATGTAGAATTAAAGGGTATGTGTTGCAGGCCATACATTGGGACTTGTGTCTCACAGTATCATAGAACATAATCTAGAGTCTTACAAACGTGGGATATGTGTTTTCTCAGACTGCTAAAATTTTGCCATATTGTTACTTCTATTTAAGTGATTCTCCAGAACCACTAATCTGGGAAAAAAATGTGCTCCAAATAAAATGGAGGAAGATTCTTCACATTTTTCAGGGAACACATAAATGACTGAATTAATCAGTTAGACATGCCAAACAGTGTAAGTTGCATATTGCTATAAAAACACTACTATTTTGGGCATCATACAATAACTTAATTATTGCAGTGGTCACATTCTGAAACAATATCTTGTCACAAATCAGAAATTAATATTTTATGGTAATAATAAGCAAAAAAATGTTATTGGCATGCAAAAGTTTCTTGGAAAATATATTTCAACAGTGTTGTTACTAGATCCTCAAATCTTAAGAAAGCAGTACCAGGAAATGTCTTTCTATGGATACATAAGGAATGAGTTCAATAGGAAAGGAAAATAAGTTGCTTACTTTGAGAGGAATATGAATTACCAAGAAATTGGATTTTCAGAAATGGTAAAACCCCACTTGTTTAGACTGTTTTAATGACATAATAGAATGATAGATCAGCATTCAAGGAAGTGCAAATTCATGGCAGTAAGGGAGTGTCTTTAAGGAAAATGTAGTTTGGTATATACTACAGTATTTGATGAGTTATGGTTGGTCTGTATTTGTTTTATTGGACAAATAAGATGTTTATCTTTGTCCTGCTATGTAAGTTAGGATTGTTTTTATTTTAAAAGTACTGTTGTATTTTAATTTTTCAGAGTAATGGTGACTTTTGAAACTGTGTGTTCTGTGCCCATCTTCTCCCCCTTTATCTCCATTCTTGACATCCCCTCCTCCCCTCAAAGCACAACATTCAACAGTTGCTAAATAAAGAAAGAGCTTCCATTGTCTGTGATAGTTTTTTCAGTATTGCTTCAGATAGTTAATAATTTCATAATTTACAAAACAATCATATTTTATGCCCATCTTTTGTGAATAAGGCCTGGCAGCACTCTAGGCATCAGTAAATGCCACAGCTACATGTTAAGAGGGTTTGTAAAATCGACCTGTAATTCTTAAGCAGATTGAATGATAAATCCTGCTATATATAAATATATAAATCCTGATATATCTTCTGTCCAGGACATTGTATGTTAGTGCAGAACTATCAGAAATGTACTTGTGGGCCTCAGTCTTAAGATTCTATGACTGATCTGGTACT
>WEIV01019365.1:3365-28940 GCA_013390005.1 Calyptomena viridis | reverse complement strand
GTATGCATTTGGGTGCTTGATGTTTTTTCATGGAACTAAATAAAGTACATGAGACTTAAGAGGTAGCCACTAGAAGAAGAATGTTTTGAATTCAACAGTATTTTTAACAACTTAGTAACTTAAATTTGAAAAAAATTTATTGTCTTACAGCATTGTTTGAGAACATCGTGGCTTTTTCAGGGAACTGTACAGGCTTGCCTTGTCCAAAGGGTAACTGTGAAGTTAGTAGTGTGTTTTAAGGACTAAGTTTATGTAGTTAGAAGCTGCATTTTTTAAAAAAAATAAATAATGGTTACATTTCTGCAAATATTTGTGGAGGAAAACATTCTCCAAATGGATTTCTCTGAACGTCATTCTTGTAGCATTAGAACCATAAATCAGCCGATGAGTTACTGCCTGGGTTTATACTTGGCCTGTACTTCATGTGCTTGTAGGAATTGCAGCAGCCTTCCAGGTGTTTGTAATAAGTGTCACAGGTTAAAGTGAAATTTAAAAAGAATTTGTAAAGTTGCATAGTTCATTATCCTTCTGGTCAAAAAGGGATGATAAAAGATGTAGGGAGCCAGTGCTACAGGGATGGATAGATAGAGATCCAAGCGTGAGTACCGTCTGTATGTTAATACTCTAGAAGGTTTTGAAGAACTAGGTATTATCTGTTACAATGTCCTTTTTCTTGCTGCCCACATGAAAATACAGGTAGCACTGAAGCAGCCATAGCAGAAAATCTGCCTGCTATGGAATGGCTGAGAGAAGAATAGGAAGATGAATACTTCTTATTCCAGGTTTGCAGTTTTNTGTTCCAGGTTTGCAGTTTTCTTTGGGGTTTGTGTGTACATCATTATTTTTGGCTTCAAACCCTTACGTTGAGAAAGAGATGACACCAGAAACAGGTTATGTATAAAACTTTGTGCAAGGGTTTGTTTTAAATGACTGGAAATTGAAAAAATAATTTATTAATCTTTCTTAAAGTACTGCTCTACACAGGTTATTTGATGTCTGTATCATATATCAGTATTTCTTGTGCAAGATGAGTTTTGCTAGTTGTGGCTTAACAAAGTTTTTTAGTAGTACATTCTCTACACATGATGAAATGCATGTGTATCCCTTCTTTCCTGGGATTGAGGGGGCTAAAATACTGTCATAGTGCTGGCTTGAGAATTTGTGGCTTTGAACTGCTAAGGTTAACCAGGTCCTGTGGCCTTTCACTTCTTTCCTCTCCCTGGCAGTGTGAGGGGATTGTTACCTGCCTGTGCATACGTGTTATTGATGCTGCTTTAATTGACCATAAGCAGTTTCTAGAGAACATCTTGAAGATGTATTGTTTCCTTGGGGATTTACTGCATTTGCAACATCACACCTTTGATCCTGCTGCTTACAGAATATGATTATGAGCCATTAGGACTGAATATTTAAACATGGTCATTACACAGTGTTTCCCTCCTCATTTCAGGTTTCTCTTCTGCTCTCCATTAAGCATCTCCAGTGTGTTTAGTTTTTGTGGGATTCTTCAATGTGCTGTGACATTTTTCCTGCACTCATTGTTCCAGTATGAGTTCTGTCTGGTTCTGAGTCTTGCTGACAGAAATGTTGATAAACTTTTACAAAACGAATTCTTATACAAAATGCATTTTTTTCATTTTCCTAATGAAGATAAAAGTCCCTTCCTTTTTTCTAGTGATTAGTCAGTCTCTAGGTGCTTTATATAATTTCTCCCCCATTTAGCCTTCTGTGCTCCAGAAAACTGAAAAATCACATCCGAAATTCTTGAGTTTTGCCATCATGTTGCCCAGATGAGAACTACTAGCAAGCAGCATGTCATGTTACACATTAGGGACTAGCTGATATAGAAAATAGCAGATAGTATTTCAACCTGGATGACTAAAATATTTTTTATTTGTTTGGTTTTGTTTGTTCCAGCACACACCCATATGGTCATACTTTGTTTACATTATACTACTGTGCTGGAGATGGACATGTTTTATAAATCATGTGATTTAATAATAAAAAATAATATTTAGTCTGTTATTGTAAATTTTGGGAATGGTAAGTATTAGAACTGATACATGGTCTTTTAGTTTCAAAATAAGGAATTGTTTCAGTGAGTGAGCCTTGATGTCTTAATTGGTGAGAGTTACTGGTTTAAATAGGTGGCTGGGGCACTTCTTTGTCTTCTCTCCCTTGCAAATACTAGCTGCCATTTTGAACAAGAATAGCCTTTTGGTAAGGGGGGAACATTTAATAGCATCATTTTATGCTAGTGTGTGAGTGTTGTAAACATTGCAGTCCAGAAAATACTTGGAGATTTCTTGAGCTGGAAATTGCTGCATGTGTTGCTTCAAGGTTTTGCCTTGTCTGTAAAGTGAATTACTTGATGAGCACTTCATTTTCTTCAGGGTTATTGGAGGAAGTGAAAATATTTTGGTATCTGCTTCTGGAAACAGTGCTTGACAGTTGTTTTTTTCTCTGCAAATTGATATTTTGCCTCCTATTTAAATTAAAGCAATTGATTCTTGGGGAAGTCAGGTGAAGATATGTTGATATCGTTAAAATTCTCAATTTATAGTGTTTCACATATCAGTTGAAACAACTTTAATTTTCTCCATTAAATGTTCTTTTGGGGGGGGTTGAGGGGACTAACTGTGATTGCAATTCTACGACATGTATATTCAGGTTGGTCTGTAGTACAGAATTAAAAATATAAAAACATTGTAATGTACAAAATTATTACATTCTGCAGCAATGAAGGTTTATCTTGGTAGTCTGTAATCATCATACAGTTTATAACATCGTGTGGTCTGATAGGAAATGGCATACAGTTATTTTGCTTGGAAAGAAGAGATGTGTAATTTGTATATGCTATAGAGAAACCTGAGGATATTCTGTTAGACCTTAAGGGGCAAGATGTCCTTTATGGTTTGGCTTTTTTTGTAGTCCTTACTGTATGCCAAAATTATTTCTTTGTGTCCTGGGGTTAAGAGCTTTATGCATTTATTTGTGAGAAAGCTGTGCGAACAACAATTTTGATGGGCTACTATTTTTCTGTATCACTACAAGAGTGAAAAGTCTTATTTAGAGCTTGTCACTAGCAGTATGTTTATTGTGTGTAAATTCAGTACTAAGACTCAGTATCTAATTTTTTAATGTTTTCTACGCTTTCTTATTTTATTAATATATGTGGATCTTAATTTGAGTTAATTGCCTTGGAGCCCTGTGCAGAGCTCTGTAAATTGAGTGATATATCCAATTCTTTCTTGCTAAAGCTTTTTTCATTTCTCAGATGGCATTCATGTATTGTGATTTTATTTTGCTGTTGAACAGCTGTGACTTTGCCATTCTTGTGTCCTTTGAATGCTCCAGCTGTGTTCTTGGACCTTCCTTCCCACATAAGTTAAGTTCAGGAGTAGCTAATTGGTGCTTGTTCTGTGGCCCATCATCCGTCTTCTCTGACCTTTTTAAAGGTTTGGTGCTGCTGGCTGGCTCCCTCTCTGCTGGGCTGCTGTTCCTACCTTTGTTCCTTCCCTGCAGCTGAGACTTGTGGAAGAGGAATTTTAGTAGTTTGTGGCCTAGCAAGTGTATCCTGCTATGATCAGTTGCAAGAAGTGTTTTACATACCTTTCTTTTTGTTTTTCTTTTCTGCCTTGTTTTCTTAGTGAACTGTGCTTAATACCAGGATCTGAGGTTCTAGAATAGTTTTTACACGTAGCATACAAAGTCTTAAGTTAATTCACATAGTAATAAAATTTATGTTCTGTAATTAATTTTTTTGGCAGGCATCTGTTTCACAGTAATGAATTGGTAGCAGCTCCTAAAATGTCTGTTGACTGTCTAGAGACTTGCAGGAAAGCTGGCATTTAAAAATGTTTCTCATAACTGAAAGAAGTGGGCAGCTTAATATAAACCCGTCTTTTCACACAAAAACTTTGAAAACTTGCAACAGAAATCTTTCTGTATATAAAATTTTGAAAAACGGTCAGTTATTTCTCTCTTGACCTTTGAATATCAAGGGTAATTACTTCGCCTTTATGTCAAAAACACCCTTAAATAAAAAGTCATATGCTAAAGATAGAGATAGTAGTTGTGTTTCTTAAAAACACGAGAAACCCCAAACCCAGCCAAACAAATCCCAGTTTGACATCATGTTATCTGTTATCACTGTTGTCTTCAACTCTTAACATCAGTTGAGAACGGTGGCTCTGATTGCAGGTTCACTTTAGGTTGCTTGCAAGACTAAATTGGTAGCATTTAATGATCTAGGATTTTCATACCCTGGGGCAAGATTGTAGTGAGCGGAGGTCAAGCTGAACAACCGCCAGACCTGATTTACACTCGGATAAAAATGTTCTCGTCTAACAATTAGATTGAATGTTATTACTTCTTTCCCTAACTTGTGCTGAAAATTGTTTTATATTGTTTCAAGACCAAGGCAGTCTGATGCCAAGAAAGCATCCTCTGAATGGAGTATTAGTCTCACCTTTGGAGTTTATGAAGTGGCAGAGGACCGGGTGTATGTATCAATGGCCTCAGCACACGTATTGTGGAGGAAAGGAGACTTACTTGGAATAGAATATTTTCTTAATGCATAAACTGTTCCAAATGTGATGTCCACATGAAAGCAGCAGACGGCGATGCTGAAATAAGGAGAAGGAAAAAAAACCTTGGAAAGGCATAACCCCTTTGACTGGCATTTGAGTGTGCAGTGTTTCAGTAGGATTGAATTCAATTCTTCAGATCAATTGATTGACTAGTAACTGATGTTTGACACCTATGTAATAGATCATGACCAAAACAGTGAGGGTTTCTTAATATATGTTAGATGAACAATTAAATCTGAAACAATAAGAGTAATTACACTTAGTTATAGGTGGGCAAACTAAAGAGAAGGTGGTAAATATATTTCAATCAAAGCATTGTTAGTGCAACTAAACGTGTAGCTATTCTGTCAGGTGGTGTTACCTTCCAGTGGCATGCCTGTGTAGGAATTTCGTGTGAGTTGAAACAACTCGAGGTATTATACTTGTAATGCTGATTAGTGGTACAACAGCATGAAAATTCTACATTGTTGATTTATTTCCAGAGCAATTCTAAACATTAAGTGACTTTTTGAGTAAGAACGTGAAGTTGGCATTTTGCATTAGTAATGTAAAGAGATTAACCTAACTTAGTGTTCTCCCAGTGTTCTTATGAAATTGGTACCTGGGGCATTAAAATGATGACTTGAAAAAATTTGCTACTTGATGATACTTAGGTGTATTAAGTTGTTTTTTGTATAAAGGTATCTAAAACGTGCACAAATCCTAATCCAGTTAGCTGATTTTAAGCCTCTTCCCTTTTTCCATAATGTGTAGCCAGCCCTGTGATGACAAACTGCGTCATCACAGTTTGAATTTTTTTTCTTGAAGTAAACAATGGTTTCAGGAATTGTGAACTCCCTGTAAGTAGTAAATGATTTTGCATAATCTTACCAGGTTAAAAAGTTTTTATTTGTCATTAAGTGTTATGAGTTGTTGTTAGAATCCCTAATTATTATTACGAAGTATTGGTAAGAGTAATTTGCAAACAAAATCTGTTGGGAATAAGTAAGAGCAGAGTCTGCAGAGTTCAACACAGGAGTAATAAATAATTATGTAATTAATGGCTGGCTAAGTCAAAGAAACATTGCTTTTGAGTAAGTATGTGGGAGAACTGAATAACTTAATATGGGGGTTTCAACAAGATCGATTATCTATTTCAGAAAATTAGATGTGTTTAGAGAAAGTGTATTGAGTTATTTCAGCATTGCTTGTTGTACAACATAAATTTGAGTAGAAAGATCAAAGAGATCTGAAAGAAGTATTGCCTATTTTAAATAATCCTTCTGTTCAAACCATTCAAAATACTTGGAATTATTATTTACTGAAAAATGTCAGAGGAACCAAAGTAGGACTGAAAAACTCTACACGTGACAGTATGTTGTGTTCTCTACTGCTGAGTTACCCATTTCTGATTTGAGTGTGGGGAGGTGGGGGATCTGCAGTTGGTACAAAAGAGAGGAGGAGAAACCTGTGCTAAGAGTGGGAATGCAGTTAATTGCAAAAGCACAGCAATTGTTGGGGAAAACGTGGTGACAGATACAGCACATGCATTCTAGCAATTCTTGTTTTAATAATGAGAGGTAATTGCAAACTGATAAGGAAATACTATCGTGGACTGAAAACCACAAGATGATGATAGTTCTGATAATAAAAGCTGAAACTAGAGTGACTAAAGCATTTTTCCATGCAATTGGTGGACAGCTATGGCTTCTGTTAATTGTCCTCTGCTGACTTCCTCAGTGGCAGTTGACTTTTCCACCCTGTCAGAGGTTACCACCTATGCCATGAAAGTCAGCAAAATGGGATTTGCCAGCTCTTCAGTCCTCCCTGTTAACAAGTTCAGAATTTTAGCTTTAATTGTCACTGAAGAGGAACTGCTCTTCATAGATCTTACTCTAAGACAGAGCATAGGAAATGTGAAAACTTATTCTCATTTATTGTTGGAGGGGGGTGTGGTGTGTTGTTGTTTTGTTTGTGGTTTTTCTTTGGGTGTGTGGTTGGTTTGGGTTTGTTTTTAATTTTTTAATTTTTTTTTTCTGTAGTGGAATGGTAATACTTAGTCAGGTTCCCTACCCTGGGTAGCATCCTGTCAAGAATACTAGAAAAGGGTTGTCCAGCAGTAGATGTATCTGAATCATGAGTATTAAACTGCTGTGTGACTTAAAATGTGATATTGTTTTACATTTTGTACATACTTAGAAACTTAACTTTTAGGAGGCAAAAATAGTTTTTGGTATGCCTTGTGTTAAATGAGCAAGTAAACTATGATGGCTAAAAAATTATGTTCTTTTTGTGTTTAAGACTGAGTAAAAACAATAGCTTGATTTCTTTTCTTATGCCCAAGATGGCATTTTTGTCTCAGCTGGAAGGAAGAAAAAGGAAAAAAAAACCAACAGTATTTAGCATTCGAGACTTGTTCCATGTGCAGGAGGTGAGTGAGTTGGTAAGTGAGTGGTACCTCCAAGTGCTGGAAAAACGCTGGGAGTTTCCTGTGCCCCCACGCCTGTGGGGCAGTTGTGAATTCAGCTTGCTGGCACTAGAGGGTACACCTCATTCCAGAATGTCTTTCTTGGAGTGGGGGAAGGGGCAGGAATCATAGCACATGTAGCTTGTTTAAGAGACATCTGGCACTACTGCTCCTTTCTTTTTTTTTATTCCTTTTAAAAAGAAAATACAGGAAAAAGAGGCTGAAAGTAACTACCTTATCTCAACAGCTTCTACTGTGTTGCTGAGCTTGTCAGTTTGATAGTTGTAGTTTTAATATTTGCAGTGTATTGAACATTGCTCAAATAAAATATTAACTAGAAATTATGATACTTGCATAATGTCACCTGTAAATTTTCAAGGGAATATAAATTTAGCCGTAGGCTATAACTGTCTTTTAAAATAGGAGGGAGCAACTAGATTTATTTATATGATGAATTTACTCAAGAGCAAACATGTAAGGTTATAGCTTTTTTGATTTTTTTTTTCTTTTTAGATTAAATAAAGAAACCTAAGGTTTAATTTTTGTCAGTTTAACAAGCTGTACTTGTATATTTTAGATCTGTGTGGAATGGATACTCCTGTGTCCCTACGGTGCCTAAAGGACAATGTTTGAGGCACTTAAAAAGGAGGATAACTTCAAAAGGACAAGTCTCACTAACCTTTGCTTCAGAATATTTTATACATGTCAAGACTTGTATTTGTCAGCTTACTTAGTAAAATGAGACTGGTCTCTAAAAAACCCAGGGTTTATACTTTTTCTTTGTGTTAGCTTTCATAAAACAGGCCTGGTTTGTTATAGCATTCCCAGTTGGCATAATTTGGTATCTGCCACAAGTCAGCAATTACAGAGTTCAAAAAATTTATTGATTTGAACAATGCCAATATTTTTGCCATGTTCTTTGGACATATGCAGATGGCCAGGCTGCCTTCCTCTAGGTGTTTAATGAATGTTGGTAGTTAACTCTGGGTCTCTGTACGTGGGGATTCGGCACCAGTCATTTCTCCCACCAAGTTATTTTAAGAGGACTCTTGTTTTAGGCTGAATAAAAAAGCCAGAAGAGGGTCATTTTTAGACTTGGTGATGATATGTATTTTGTTTGTTTGATCCAGTAATGAATTCATTAATGGATTATTAGCATTCTTCATTGTGGATATATTCAGTTCTTTGAATTGTGTGGGGGAAAGCCATGCACATCACAACTGCTGGTTCATAAAAAATTAGTATTCAGTGCTGCAGATCTCCGAACAAACCAATTGGGATTTTAGTCCAAATGTTATGAGGGAGAACAAGAACAAAACGTTGGGTATTAAAAATGTTTAAGTTATGACTGAGGATGTATGGAGCACAGATGTTCTGAGGTTGGCAGAATTGCAGAGATAACTTTTTAATGAAAGATAACAAGGCTTTTATCTTTATTTCTTCTGTTTTAGAAGTGAAGCCAACTTTTGCATACATGAGTAGTTTGCTTGAATTTAATTTTGTAAGGATGATTATTTAGATTGATTGTTGAAAGAGCCATAATCCACTTATGCAAGGCTTAGGTCTTAGCTTGTCATACTGCTTGGTTTGGATGCAACACAGTATTTATACCTTTTTTCTTAAATACTCTTCCTTTTTGATGGCATGGATTTTCATTTGGGCCAGGGAAGGGTGGACGATTGCTCTTGATTGTTTACAGGAACACCACGGTAACGACAGCCTTTGTAGCCTCACTGTAGATGAGAGTTTACACTGGTGCTGTTGGACTGTCAGTGCAGTAGTGATGTGACAGGGAGGGTGAGGAGAGCACCCTGCATTGGGTGCAGAGCAGCTGCATTCCTGCAGGTGGCCCGAGGGAATCCCAGGCAGTGATGCCCTTGCTGTAGTCCAGGCCTGTTAGAAAAAAAGCTGAGCTGGAGCTGAAGAAGAAAGTAGGATGAAATTGAATGAGGCATTCGTACACTTCAGCACTGCTACCCACCCCCTGACACCCCACTTTTTTTTTTTTCCTCCTTTTTTTTATTTAGTTATTTTAAAGGTTGGTAAGACTAATAGGATTTGACTCATTCCTGTTTGTTTCTGTCGTGGATTCAGTCTCTTTTTTAGTTATTGTCTGGAACCAGTTCAACCATTTTTATGTAGTGTGAAGGTTCAGCTAATAAACTGGTGAATCTCAGCAGACAAAACATGGAACCGAGCTGATCTTTTTGGCTTCTGATCTTGGAAGGCTTGGGATCACCGTGCCAGGGAGTACAGGGGGTCTTCAAAGGACTATCCAAAGTGCACTGACATGGGCTGATACAGCCTGACTGGGAGATGTTTGAAAGATTGTACTTTCCACTCTTCAGTAGTTTTATTTTATGGGATTTTCCCTTATTTCAGCCATCTAGTACTGACTATCTTAGAGTAGCAGCTCAAGCTATTGCAGTATGTACTGTGTCCCTCCTCCAGAATTTCTAATCAGATGCAGTCTGATTAGAAATGCCCAGAGTTTTGGGCACAAACCCCTAGTGACCTGGACTTTCCTAAGGGAAAAAGTGATGAAAGGAGAAGCTGTGAGGCTTCTCTAAAGTGAGGCAACTTGTAGGCTCACATTGATCTGTGGAAGAACAAATAGTAGGACTTGCTAGATGGAGGATGCCTTGTCAGTTGGAAAACCCTGCCTTTGCCATGTGTCCTGAAGTAATTCATGGCTGTTGGCTGCGTATTTGAACAATGCTAATTCTGCCTGTGGATTTACTGTGTGACAGGTTACCTGCTTGCTGTGGACAGTGTGTGTCTTCCTTCCTCACTTTTGCAAGAGCTAAGATTTTGAGAGGATGTGCAAAGAACATCTTTGTAAGATCAGTATGCAAAGGGGCATATTGATCTATTCTATAGTTTAGAAATTTAGGGCATTTAGGCAGCTGGAAGGTGTGCTTGTCTTGTATCATAAATGAGCTAGTACTCCTTTTTCGACTTGTTTAAGTAGGCATATGTGACTGTGTGCCTTTTTTCCCCACCTTTTTGCCCCATTTATTTATTTTTTTTTTAAGTCTTGGTTGTCATGACTTGGCTTTTAGTCTTCCTAAGAGCCTCATTTTCCACGCAGTCAGACTACAACATCTGGAAGTAATCTCTTCTTTGGCAAGGAAAGATACGACAGACACAATGAGGTGTAACTTCTACTTTTGTTATCTTACCTTTGTATTTTTTAAGACATCTAAACCAAAACCATTTTAAAGATGGATGGGAATTTCAGGTGCATTCTAGCAAAGCTCAGGAATACTGTTGGGCAGGATCATTAGAGAGTAATACAGATATTTTCCCCTTTAAGGGTAGTAGTTGCATATATTTTACAGTTCAGTAATCTTTCAGTATTTTACAATGATTGCATCAAGTGTTTTAAACCCACATTTTACTGGACAATGTAAATTGCTAGGTACCAGTATAAAAACCTCACAGGACTCAAGCAGTAAAAGTGTACTTAGATTTCAAAATAGTATGTAACTTACTTTAATAAAGATATTGATGTTACTAATGGTGCTTTAATGAACAATCCCGTGACTGTAAAGCACTCTTCCTTCCCTTGTAGTTGTTCCACATATTTAACAAAACCAGCAAAAGTGAAAAAGTACTTTTGATGAGACGGGGATTATTTGATGGTGAAGTTGAGGTTGGAGGAGTTATTAGGGTGTTACAAAGGTCCTTGTATATTATTCGCTTTCCAAGTCTCTAAACTTGGGATAAATTCTCAACTTGCACTTTAGGCCTTAGCTTGACTTTTTTCATGTGCTATTTAATTTTTTTCTTTCGTCCTTCCCTGCAATGAAGCCTATTTTTCACAGCATTAACCTGTGAAAACAAATTCTACTTTGTGTTGACTGATGCTCTGGGGACGTGTGTTTGCGTGTGCTGGACTGTTTCCTGGCTGGCTGTGTCAGGCTCCACTGTCAGCCAGGCTTTGGGCTGAAGGCTGCTGGCAAGTGAACAGTTATGTAGGTGCACGTACTGTCTACTGTTTAATGAAAATGTAGGAAATGTATGTGAAAAAGGCCCGAGAGTGCTTTGAGGAGACACCTGAGACTGGGCAGGTGCCTGATAAATTTCAGGGCAGAACGTGCTGTCTCCCTGTGCCGTGTGGGTCCCAGGCAAGGTGCTCGTCTGCTGGTGGGCAGGTGTGTGAGTGGGAGCCAGTGGGAGATTGGGGTCTTACTGCCCCACAGAACAGCAGGGTCTTGTCAGTGGCTTCTCCCAAGAGAAGGGTAGGAATAACAGCAGGAGCTGTGCAAGGACTGCAGTTTGCCAGTTCCGTGTATGTGACAGAGCTCTGCCACTGTTGGTGATGCTGTGACCTTGACAAAGCCGCTCATTGGCTTTGTTGTGAGAGAGTTCAGCTGCCCACGATACCATATCCAGTGACTTGTGTGGCTGCAGGGGGAGCTGACTAATGGAGAGCCATGGGAGTAGGAAATGGGTTTGTTTTATCATTTGCTTGCTGCTGGTTCATTTGAGTCCTAGAAGGAGCAGGAACTTGCCTGTGTGTTTGGGGAGTGGGAAGACTACTGCTTTCAGACAGCCCACAGTGTTGGCAAAGTATGTTCCAAGGTGGCTCTTTCCCACTTACTCAGCAGACTTGTTGCATGAACTAAAGAGCAAATAATATAAAAAATAAATAAAGAGCAGGCAAGGGGAAAAAATGGTAGTGATGGCATAAAATCAGCAACCACCCTATCATGGTTTTTTTTTATTTTTTGAAAGATGGAGAGATGGTGATGTGGAGGGGGTGTAGGAGATGGAAGTTTAGGGAAAAGAAATGTGAAGAGAGAGACTGAAAATATCAAGAGCTGTATAAATTCGGCCACTGATGTTCTTTGTTGACATGTTAACTGTTCAGTGGCTTTGGCACCATGGGCTGTTATTGTGTGTGTCAACCATGTCTCTGTTGGTAGGCAGGGAAGAATGTAGATTGATGATGTCTAGTTCAGGTCTTTCTGTAAAGGAATTACCAGTCTCATTTGTTAAGCAAACAGTACAAAAATAACCACACATCTAAAGGTATTAATTGCATTATTGTTCAGTTTAGTCTTGATTACACTATCTTAATGTGATCAAAACTGCTGATATGATTATAACTAGCTCAAAGTACAGTTGCATTACAGAGTTCTACTTGAAGTATACTTTCTGTATTTTACTCAAATTGCAGAATTGCTTTAAAGCTTGTTAGCAGCTGAAACATTAAGTTGTATAGTATTAGTAGAAGTAACACACTCTTTCAGGCCTGCAGGGAATTTGCATTTCGTGCAGTTGCTCAGAATCTTGCTTAAAAATCCATTTATGAAGATGGATGTAAAAGGAATATGAAGAAGCAGACTTATTTGCGGGAAAGAACCCTGGACCAAACCTTATGTTATCAAGTAAATATTCTAGTGTACCAGAAAAGGAATGAGGGACATAATTTAGCTGATAATAGCTTTCTTTTCTGGAATAGTTACGGAGAAAATGTCGGACATTTTCTGATCCTTTACTTAAATTTGATAGGACTGGCATTTTAACTGGTGCTGCTGCATAATTGGTCCTGAAGCATCAGCATCTGTGATTCATGGATAGGTAAATAATTCAAAGACAAACTTTAGCCATGCATTTCGGCATCATAGTTTTAGAAGTTATAATTTTCTGAATTAAGTGAGGTTCTTGATTTTACAGATGATTGATTGAATTACAGGGAAAAAATCAGTATATCTCTGAACAGCCAGTCCCACATTACCAAATCTTTGTCCAGACCACATAGCCATATTTTTTAAAACTTCACATCTCTGCCTTCCCAAAAGAATGGTAACTGCTTTAGTGATTTGCCTTATAGAATTTCCAGATAATAGGTGCCAAGCAACAGCAACAAAAAAAAGTGCAGGAAAAAAAAGTTCCCTGTGTAGGGAACGCCCCCAAATCAAACCCCACCTATGTGACACCTTGCTTTGAGCTGGTTAAATAACACTGGAGTTTCCTGCATTTATGCAGCTGTATGAAACAGAAGCATCTGGGACTGATCTTGTGATTCTTTACCTTTTGTATAGGTGTTTATGTGTGTGTATATATATATTTAAGTATATTCCTTTAACAAAGGCTGCTCAGTGAATTATATTAATGTATGTTTAGCCTATTTGTGCGTGTAGTAGGAATTGTGAGAGGACAGGTAGCCCTCAGCAACTGCTGATCACAGCACGTGTGTTAGAGTGTGAATTGTGCTGGTGAATTCTGTCAGCTTTTGGCAGACTCAACATTTGGCCAGTGTATTTCAGTTAATCACAACCATACCTAAATTAATTATTCATGTAATAGGGATTAATAACCTTCAAGATTTTTTTTTTTCCAGTGAAGACACATTTTGGGTCTTAATATTGTTTCATACTTAACTCTTGCTTTTAACAGTCAAATTATTTTAAATAGAACCCCCTCCTACATAAATAGTTGGAAACGTTATGTATGATTAGTGGTCCTGGACTACTCCTGTTTTTCCAGTGTGGTTTTTTAAGTTCATTAATGTTTTGTTAGCAGTTTTAAATAGCAAAATATAATAAAGGGATACCTTATTTCCGCTATTAAAATGTATTTTGAAATTCTTCTTTTTGCTTTGAAGTGAGACTAGTACTACAGCAGCTGTATGTATTTCCATCTTTGGAAGAGTCATTGGAATCAAACACGTATATGCTTTTATTTCAGAAAAGATGCAGGAATCCTCTGGTGTCTAAACAGATTCTAAATATAAACCTCAAGGAAATGTGCTACAGTATTACGCAGTTTTAGCAATCTGTTATAAAGTTTATTGCAAAGAAATAACTAGGTCAACCTCTGGATGACCTGTCTTTTGGAGTTTCTTCAGTTAGCTTTAGGCTAGAGCTCCACCTTGTGATCCTTCAGCAGGATACATTTTCTTTTTATAGTTAATAATTTAATTATGATTTCACAAAGTTGAGTGACTTCAGAAAGTTTTTACGGGCTTGAGAGTATCTGCTTGGGAAAATTAAAGCTGGAATTCTGTGAACATAACAAAAAAAGAAAAGAAGCTGAAGAGCTGAATTTTATGATAAACTTTAGTTTAGATTTAACTTCTTAAAATAATCTGCTTATTAGAGCCCCTTAAATAGATAATGTGGATTTTCACTGTTTGAAATGGCATCTGCAAGAATTTCACTTTTTTCAGACTTCTGAAAGTTCTCAGAGGATGGTTGCATGGACTGTTTTCCTTTCTTATTGACTTCCTGAACTGTGTGCTCTGAATGAGTCATGCAGTATGTGCATGAAGAAGACATGGCTGGCAGTAATCTTGAATTTCCGGAAGGCATTTACCGAGATGAAGGATAATGGAGAATGACCGATGTTGTTCTTTTCCCTTACCAAAACAAGAGAATGGGAAATAAAATTGAGAAGTGATAAATTCAAGGCAAAGAACACGACCATTTGTAGTATGGAGTTTGGCTGTGGGAGATCTTGTATGGAAGATGATGGCTGCTGAATACTGAGTTCAAAAAGTAACTGGAAATATGAATAGAGAAAAATAAGGTGTTATGAAATATATGAAGTATAGGAACAACCTCTGGCTGAAAAAAATCCCTGAGTTATTTCTGGATGCCAGGAAGGTATTCAGGGAAACTTCGCTAATGAGAACAAAGCAAATGTGTTCTTCCTTGGGCAGCTTCTGTTGGCCACTGTGAGAAGGTACAGCTGGTTGAGCATTCAAAGTCCATGTCTCACTCTGAATGTGCGTAAATTGTGTAAAATTACCCTTTTCTAGAACAAATAGAAGGGGTTTTTTGGTCATTGCTGGAGCTTGAGCTTGACGCTGGAGATCCCTTTTACTCTTACCTCATCCACTGTTGCCAGGTGTTTGTCTGTAGCTGCTGTTTTCCATAATATCACTGTATAGTTGCACTCTCGAGTTTTTTCTTCCTTCCACAAAAGCAGTTCTTGAAATGTGAATCTTGCTTGTTTAATGCTTCAGCATCTGCAAGAGCTTGATATTTCTTTTCTGTTTCATGAGGTGATTCTGGCCAAACTTTCCTCTCATGTTTTGTGATGTGTACTAAGATGAACAGTTCTTACAAGAAGTTCAAGTTGCTGTAAACATGGACAGCTTGTTTTGTTTATTTGATTTATTTGGCCTGTTCGACGTAGAGGATATGTACTTTAATGATGCACCCATTCTTTTTCATAGTTTTGTTTCTGTTTTGTTTCTTTAAAGTATTTCTGTGATTCTAAGAAGCTTTTTTGAGACTTTTGCAAAGTTTGGTAGCATACTAGGTTTAGCTTTCATAGAAGGAGCCAATTTGTGTGTAGGCATCCTGATTGTCACTTTAGTAGATGTGTTGCTTGTCAACATGGAAAAATTCAAACTAGAAAAAATCTAGTAACACATTGATAGACAGGTTGAATTTGAAACTGGGCAGTGTGGTTTTTGAAGTTTGTGTCCTTGCTTTGCACTGGGACTGAATCACAAGTCCTTTTTGAATCATGCTTGTGTGGTTGCGTGGCTATATCCTTTCCTTTTTCTTTTTTTTTGTTTGTTTCCCCCTTCCTGTACACCTGAGCAAGTGCCAGCCTCATGACCAAAGCACCACAATATGCCTTTTTTCCCCAAGTTTGAGTTGCTGACTGGAATCAAAGTAAATATTAAAAATACATTAAAAAGTCTAAAATGTAGAGCATTTTGAAATATTACCATCTGAGAGTATAGTTTCACAGCCTAGATGATATAATAGCTCGTTGCCACCAAAGAAGGGAGTCTTACCCTTCCCTCCCCTACTTGTGGCTGTGGTAGTCTTGTGTTTCCTGTGCCTCAGCTCTGGGTATCTGCTGTTGAACCGGTTTAACTTGAGAATCTAGGGAAAAAATACTTGAAGTGTATTTTGCCCATTTTTATTTGCCAAATACCTGAGGTGTATTTTTTGGGAATTGAATTGAGTGATAGTGAATGGCCTACAACAGTAAAATGGCTGGGCAGGGGATGTTACCCTGCCTGGGACCGATGGAGTGCTATGGAGAGTGTAAATGAAATGCTGGTCAGGTGCCCGTGTGGTTTTAGGGAAGGGAGGAATGGTGTGGCAAAGGTCCCTGCCCTTGTGCAGCAGCTTTAGATGATCTCTGCCTCGAGAGTCATCAGCATATCTAGAACCTCCTCTCTGGCTGCCACTATGTATTTCCACTCCGGTTCTCTGCTTTTATGTAGCCGTGTGAAATGTGCAGAGATCCTGGTGAGTTCGGGGTTGGTGGTTTCTCTCCGGATTCTGGAAGCTGCAGTGGCCCCTGGCATTCACCGCAGGCACTTCAGGGAAGAGCTGTGGCCTCTGTGCACTCGCTCCATTGAAATGCAGCCTCTGAAGCTCAGGACAGACGTTAAGCAACATGTGCTTAGCATGCCAAAATTAAATCTTTCCCTCAAATACCTAATCACTCCAGCGAGCTGTAGAGTCAGCAGGCTGACTCTGAAGGTTTTGCTCCTTAGTATTCTGTCTTTAAAATCCCTGAATGTCATGCTTTCTTAATTTCCTGTGAAAAGTTAGACTGGGGTAGCCAAGTGACATGGAAAGTCTTCAGTCTGGTCGGTTAAATCTTGCATTTCAAGTATCCAGGGAGTTTTTTCTCCCTTAAAAATAGGAAAGTAATAGAAATAATGAAAATGTATGGATAGGTGACAATATTACAATAAAGTTTAAAGCACATATTTAATGATCTTTAGATAAAACACAATGGGATTTCCAATGTTTTCCTTTATACCATGTGGATATTATTATCTTCCTTGATATTCTTAGGGTCTTGACAAATGCTTTAAATGTTAAAACTGTTGTTACATCTGGTTTATCAGCTTTGAAAGGCATGGAGTTGTGAATCATCTGGTTGTAAGAACTTGTTGTAAGAGCTTATATTTATAGAAAATGGCATGGAAGTTTGCAAATTGGAGATACAAAGTTGGTACATATAATGTCCTTAAATGTACACCTAATGGGGTTTAAGTTAAACATCAAGTCTGGTTTTGGTTTGGTAAACCAGAAATACCCTAGTGTTCTGAAATCTGGGCTCTGCTGTGCACAGTGTTGCAGATTAAACTGAAGTCTAACATAGATTTAGAAATTAAAGCTGTTCCTTGCAAGACATTAAATGAAAACCATTCCAGTTTGCTCATCCTTTTCAGAAAACTGGTGGTGGTTGGTTTGTTTGTTTGGGTTTTGTTGTTGGGTTTTTGTTTGGTTGGTTTGGTTTTGTTGTTTTTTTATCAAATGTTTCTGTATTTTTATTTTGCTTTGATGGTTTTACCATTTGTGGGGGTACTTTCTAATAGTATCGTGGGAGGAGTCAAAAAATCTTGTTGGAAACAGGGGGTAGTGTGATCTACATTCTGTGTTTTCAACTTTTTTACCCCTTCGTATTTTCACTGTTTTTTTTTTTAAATTTTATTCTAGAAGTTGTCTGCAACAAAGGAAGAACAAAAAGTAAGCTTGCACTTCAGACTGCTTTTTGAATATCTTTCTAATACAGTGGTGTTCCAGAAGATGATAAAGAAATGATAGCAGCTCCAGAAATACCAACTGATTTTACTCTCCTCCAGTAAGTGCTCTAGGAATTTGTAGTTTCTTTTGTAGATGTACTGTCTCTTTTTAGTCTTATTGTTTGGTTTCTTTTGGAAAAAAGGAAACAAAATGAGGGATAGGCTTCTAGATCTTTTTCTGTTGAGATGTTGATAAACCAAATCATTGTTTTTACTTTCGCTTGAGTATTAATTCAGCAGTAATTTAAAATAAGTATTTTAAAATTATTTTTTAAAAACTGATTTTAAATTAAGTAGTTGAAATATTTGCCATTAATAACTGGGGTGGGTTACATAATATTTAAAATACATGATGTCAAATGCTTTGCTTAAAGCTGAAGTCATAGTTTTCCTCAGGCATCAGTTCCTTGGTGTTTTCCTGGCTCTTGAGACTTCCCATAATTTTTAAGAAATGTACACTTGAATTTCCAAGATTTAGAACTAGGTATAGATTACATTTTTGGACAGAGAAGTGATTAAGCAGACCAAAAGAATCCATTTTCCTCCCCTTTTATTGTCAAGCAATTGACATGGATGCATTTCTCTAGACTGCTGCAATGTATTAACTTGCTTATGAAATCTAAAATGATGCAAAGATGCAGTTTTGTGTCAGTGAGGTTATTTGTGTGGGTGTCTTTTAAGTAAGAAATGGAGATTGGAAATAAATTGGAAGATGGTTTAATATAAAATAATGTTTTTACAACTGTTTATAATGAATTTGTACTCCGTTGATAGAGTTCATTGCTTGGTGAAATGTTTGGAATTTATATTTAGTTCTTTCCTGTGAAAATCAGAGTCTTTGAAGAAGAGATTTTTTTCCACCTTTTCCTTTCTTTCTTCCATTCTTCCCCTTAATCCTGTGCCGCCCTCCCCCAGTTGGAGGCTTTTCCAGTCCATGTGAGTGTACACATAGCCACCAAACCCAGAAATAGCAAAATACATGTTGAAAGGCAGAAAACTCCTTTCAGACCCCTGCAGTATTGAGAGACCGTAAGTTTTTGGAGTGTTTTAGAACGTTACAAATAAATCCATAGGATTGAGTTTCCTGAGCCCCTTGGTCATCTTTCTGATTGTGTTGTTCATTGAATCAGAAGGTATGTATCAGAAATGTGATCTGTGTGTTACAGTGAGATCTAGTAGCATCATTTAATTTAAATTATTTAAATTAAAAGAAGTAGAGAATATGTAAGCCAAGCATTCTCTATTAATAATTCATTTAATTTCACACCCATCCCTTTATCAATGTTGAAATTGGATTTGTATATTGATGCAGCATATTTTAATGTGTAGGAAATTAAACAAATTACTGTATATTTAGTGTGTTTTTACCTTATAAGCCTAAACAGGACTACAGGTTACCTTTTGATGAAGAAACCTCACCTAAATTTCTTTTCTGTACCTTTCAATGTAAGTGCAAACCTCTGAACTATTTTCTAAGTTTCTAACAGCATGAAGAAATCTGTTGAGACACTTTGATCATCAGTGAACATGATGGGGTTTTTTTCTTGTTGGGTTTTTTCCCCTTCTCATTTTGCTTTAAGTATTTGTGGCACATAATTTATAAGGTTCTTTGATTTTGAGGTGCTGTAATATTTGTCACGTGCCAAGAGCAAGGTTCCCAGCCTGTTGCTCTTTTCTACCCACCCTCACATCTTTTAATCTTAGTGTATGGCTTCACAGGTACATTGTTTGGAGGAGACAGGATAGGATGTGGGTGTGGGGAAATGGTAGACTTGAAAAGAAAAGCAGTTTCACTGTTGGTGTTGACTTACTGGACTGAGAGCATACTGTGATTTTATGTAGTATATATAAGAATGTTTCTGATGAAATGTGTAAATGGTTTGTCTTTTTATCCTTGCAGGGAGTCTGAAACACACTTCTCTTCTGATACAGATTTTGAGGATATTGAAGGAAAAAACCAAAAACAAGGCAAAGGCAAAGTATGTTCAGTCTTTAGGGTTACTGAAACATTTCTACTGTTATGAATTGAAGAGTTTAGCACTTGCTTTGAAGTTGGATGAGTTAGGACTATTTTCTGAAAATGCATGTGTTCTGTAAAGAGAGTTCATATTTATATTTGCATGGAATGCTTCATCTTGGCTGTTTCCATGATATTTTCTTAGTGCTATGAAGGCACAAGGGAGGTGGGGGAGAAAAGGATACACTTTGATTAGATTAGTCTCTCTGCATGTTTTCCATACTATACGTAAGTTTGGTGGTAATACAGTTGCTTGGTTGGTGTCATGAATTCTGTCTCTTTTAATTTGAAAAGTGAACAGAAACAAATAACTCGAAGTAGGTCACAGATAGGAGATTACACTGCTGGAGTTGGGAGGTCTAAACTCAGTTACCAGCCCTTCTCTGCCATCCTGACCATCTGCCTCTCCTTGGTTTTGCACCCACTACATGTGGCTCCTTCTCTGGTGAGGCTGGGCTGTGACCACCTCACCAGCCACACCGTGTGCCTGTAACAAGGCAGAGCACCTTGTTACTGAGAGGTGCTGGTAAGTTTTATACAACAGTTGTTTAATTTGTGTTTCAAATAGTTTTTCTTCTTTCCGTAAGTTGTACTTGATTTGGGAAATCAAACGTGAAGACGCCAGTCTGATCTTCCTCACCCTCACTTGCCACCGTGTGTCCAAACTAAAACCCCAAAGATTAATGAATTGCAGATTGTGGTGTGTTGAGGGAGTTGCCTTAGCTGTCTTCAAGAAAATATGCGTACTCTGTTTTACAGTTTAAACATGAGAAAAATCTGTGTGCCATACGCTGTCACTAACCACACTTTTAGTTGCTAGAAAATTTTAAGAGGGAAGGAGGAAGTGCAACCTGTAGAATTCTTGCTTGTCTTTGTATCAGTAAGGATCTGCTGTTAGTCTCAATTTTTAAATTTTTATATATATAATTTAAAATCTGGTTGCTGAAAATAAGACCTTGTGTTTATTTGTTGTGGTATGGATAGTGATTTGTTTGGGTATTTTTGGTTTTTAATACTACTCAGTTAATGAATTTTTATTAATTTTTAATAATACCCAATTAAAACCTCTTGTGTGTGTGATTGCAGACCTGTAAAAAGGGAAAAAAAGGACCAGCAGAGAAGGGGAAGAGTGGAAACGGAGGTGGGAAACCTGGTGGTCCGAATCGGATGAATGGACATCACCAACAGAATGGTGTGGAAAACATGATGCTGTTTGAGGTAGTTAAAATGGGCAAGAGTGCTATGCAGGTAATATCTGGGTTATCTCTGTGACTTTTTTGTGTTATATACAATTTAAACATAACAATACTTTCCTCTACATGAGATTTAATCAAAGGAAGCCTAAAGTAAATTTTTTTTCTTCAATTTGTTGTTTTTAGTTGCAGATAAGTATCAAAATAAAGTGGTTTTGCATTGTTAAGGTTTGAATTTGAATGTACAGATTTTTCATTTCCAAGTGTTAGACATGAATAACCACATATATAATAAAGAACTTCATACTGCGATTCAAAGTAAATTTCTAGTATCCTGAATGAAGAAGGGTTATTTTGATTACATGACTTTGAAGTTCTTTTTGTGTGACTGTACCTGAATATAAGTGTAGTTTAGGCCTATAGTTGTCATAGAATTTAACAAGGAGTTTGTAGTTTGTAGATGCTTCCAGGTCTTAGATCATCTGAGAACAAATAGTTGTTTCGCTTCTCTCACTCTATGTAAAATCACTATCTACAACTTAAGGGCTCCTCTTTAAAATTTCCTCACCCAAATTCCAGCCAATTCCCGTGTAGCTTAGAGGAAGTTTAACCTATTCAGTCTCTGCATTAGGCACTCTCCCCTCTGCATTTACTAGTAGGGCTGAAGTCAGACTCTTAAGAAATACAGTGCTTTTTTTGCTTTTTAAAATTCACTTAAATCGCTGAAGTGTTTACTTGACTGTGAGTTTTCCGTGGACAGAGGGTTAAAGTGTGAGCCTGTCAGCCATGAAGCTTTCCTGCTGACTCACTCATGTGACTCCTCAGCAGCCTGGAAGAAAGACTATCTTTGGGATTGGAAATCTAAAGTTTATAGTGTCTGTGATACACGTGCAGGGAGCTGGGTTGCTCTGCAGTCCTCTCAAGGTTTGCAGGCTCCTGCATTGGAGCTGGGAACAAGAATGGCCTACTTGGCTGTATTTGCACAGAAAAATTCTGATACTTCCATGATTTATTTTGTTGTTGTATTTCAAAGCGGGTGGAAAAACAGTACTTCTCTGTTGCTCTGTGTGCTGCATGTTCAGCCAGTTATCAGTGATTGTATCTTCTTGACTTTTTAGCTGTTGAAAATTATACACAGTCAAAATATTTTGCTTTCCAAGAGCAAAATGGACCTTTGCCAGGCATGATTACTCTGTTGAATTGGGGAATTGATACCTGAATCTTTCTCAATCATTTTTTAAAATTGGGAATTAAAAAAAAAAATCTCAAATTATTTCTGAACTGAAGTCCACTTCAGTAGTCAGTGTACAAAGTTTTTTCTGTGGCCCTCAGTGTTTGCTCACATGGAAAGATTTTGTTGATAATTTCAAATTAATAATTTGATTTTATTTTAAATTCTGTTCCATACCTTCTTCTGAATTAGTGTCTATTCTCTGGCAAAAAAGACGATTCATTCATTAAGACAAAATGTTTCAAGAAACTGTTGTTTTGCTGGAGGTTCTTTAAATTAAATTGATTCTGGAAACAAGGCTGCCTAGTTGAAATATTTGTTCCATTCCTATCATTATCCAGTTCTGGTGTGGTGACCTTCTTTAGAAGCCTAATTTAAGATATGTTCTTTGTATTTCCCCTCTCCTTGGAGATGAATCTAATCAGTACTAGTTTATAGGTTCTGCTCCTACTGCAAAGACCATTACAGTTTCACTTTGAGTTTTTCATTCTTTTTTTCTTGCAGACAGAAGTTGTGCATCATAATATAAACAATCTTAAATTTAGGGAAGAGGAGTTTAGCTGTATCTCTGTTCAGAAGTTTTTCTCCATGGCAGTATGTTTTATTTGTCCTCACACCAGTATTGCCTGTGAGAGTAAGCACTGAGAATACAGACAGGAGACATTGGAGGTGCTGCATAGTCCAGCTGTCTTTCTGAAATTCTGAATTACTCCATCATTTAGGGAAGGGTACCAACATATTAAGAAAAGTCAGACCTGAGAACTTGATATTAAAATGAGTCTCTTGTGCCTATGTTAATAAAATTGTGTGATTTTATGCTTTTATGACCTCAGTAGTAGACAGTTGTACTGTACGCATGGATGGTTGAAACATAATTGCATGTAAATTCTGTTTTCTCAAAACCATTACCACAGGTTTCCTATTAATTTGCTTCACATTAAGGTTTTTTAATAAAATTTTCTTGTTCCTATTTGGCTTAGTGACTACCAAGTAAATTAATGGCCATGCAGTGTAGGGCAGTGCTGTTCATCCTGTTTTGGCAAGTGTGCGTGGAGCACAGCTCATCAGAGGAGCTTGTTTGTGAAAGAATGTAGGAAGCTGTAGCTGTTGGAACTGAACACCCAAATACTGTCTCTAGAGAAGTGTCACTAGCTTGGTGGGGCAGGGGAATTGTAAATAAAGTACCTCGTTCAGTAAAATATGTCAATTGTTTTTGCATTCTTCCTTCAAAAAAGTTACAGTAGGAGGATACAGTATTCCTGTGCTTTATGTTTAGGTGCCACTGTTGTACACATTTGTGTTTGTATGTTTATAGAATAAGATGAGCTCATTGCTTGAGGACTGATAGCAGTAAAGGATCATTCAAACATTGAGTTCTGTAGTAATCAAAAAAGACATTTTTGTCTTCTTGAAGAAGAATCACTCACTGGAAAGCAGTTAAACATTGTCTTCAATTTATGAAAACTCAACAGTGCCTTTTTATTTGTTTCCTTTCAGTCTGTAGTGGATGACTGGATAGAGTCATACAAACATGACAGAGATATAGCACTTCTTGATCTCATTAACTTCTTTATTCAGTGTTCAGGCTGCAAAGGTAAGATTCTGGAATGTTTATTCATCCATTTAAGTAATATTATAGTGTGATTCTCAGTCTTTGCTTTTGTACTGCAGATGCTGTAGGACTGTTTCATCCCTGCAGCTGGTTTACATTATCAGGTTCTTGTAGTCAAACTGGTATTTCTGAGGGTGTGAGCAGGAGGTTTAAAAATATTATACTGTTAGTTTAGAATGTAAATTAAGCTTTTTGTATTTACAGCAGAGAGAGTGCATTGCTGGTGGTTCACACTTGCTTCATCTTTCTGTGTTCCTGCTCTTTCAGAAAACCATCTCTCAACACTGATACTTTAGCTTGTTCAGTCTTGGAATTCTAGTTTGAATTTATCTCTTGCTATCATTGAGTGTTTTAAGATTGCTTCATATCCTTTGTAGACATGCTTGATTTAAAAGATATAATGGACAACTTCTGGTAGCCTGTCTGCAGTAAAATTGTGTTTCCAGATTATATTTTCTTCCTTATTTTCTGCTTTTCTTTCCTCATTTCCACATCCTTCATTCTTTTTCCTCTTACCTCTTTTTGGAGAAGAGAAGGCAACTTACCCTGCAGTGTCACTGAGCTTTATAGAGTAGGACTGGATGTAATTTGTTCTGCTCAAGCATTTCTCTGTCCTGATAAACCTTTAACATGTGTAAATCTCGAGGAAGCCAACAGCATTCTTCAGAGGCTATCCTTGCTTTCAAGAGCAGTGACCTTTTGATTATTGTTACAAGATAAAGCTGCAGAATCTTTTAATGCTTTCTGTAGTGATCCTTGTCATGAATTTTGCCGTAAACTTTGGGAGATCTATTTGATTTTTGTATCACTATTTACACCCTACCAATTTGAGGCCAAGACAAATAGAAGTTGCATGAAATCACTCTGTTTATTAGAGTGCAGAAGATAATAAGTAGTAATACAGCTGTTTAAAATTGTCTTACACCATCTAGAATCTTGATTCTCGAAAGGTCATTTCACATGGTGTAATCTCTTGCTCTTAAAGAGGTCTGTCACAAGTATCTTTGACTTCTGAATGTGAGTGAGTAAATTCTCACAAACACACTTCTTAAAAAGAATAATAATAAAAACTGTTTATATATATGGTGCCAAGTGCTTGTTACACGTGGATGCTAAAAGAAAAAAATGTAGAAATTACAAAAAAAATACATGTGTAATCGGTAGGTTTGCAGAAAATAGATCATTTTTACGTTGTAGCAGGAGTCATGTCATCTGCCATCTACCACTTTCATATTAAAAGTGCTAATGATCAAATATCTAAATTGTAGGAGTTGTTACAGCCGAGATGTTCCGACATATGCAGAATTCTGAAATAATCCGAAAAATGACTGAAGAATTTGATGAGGTAATTTAATGAAGTACTGATTATGTATTGATGTGAATTTTTTTTTTTAACCTGTCCTGATCTTCCTGGTTCATGTTGTTAGAGGTTTGTTTCAAGGATAAGTTCATCTACAAAAATGGCAGGACTTCTGTGAATGAAAAATTAAACCGCCTTATTTCACAGATCTTGTAAGACTAGGAAATAAAGCTCTGCATGTATGTCACTTGTGTTATTAATGGTGTAAGAAATCAGTATTGACTTTCAGGTTTTAAATAGTGGGAACTCCTTCTACTGTGGGGCTGTGTAGGATGTCTCCCTGTTGTGCATGTAAGGCCTCAGATTCTCTCTTCAAATGGTTACTAAATTTATTTCTGTGTATTCATTAATCTATAAATTGTGGGATTTAAAATTTGATTATTCTCCAAGCGAAGACTAATGCTTTTTCTTTCATAGAGGTTATAATTTTTTCCTTCAAATTGTCATTTTCTGTTGCACTGAGTGTTGGGGTAAATGAGATGTGTTGGGGGTTTTTTGGTGGCATTTTGGCTTTGGGGTTTTTTTGTGGCTTAGAGTGATACTCCTTTCACCCAGTGTTCCAAAGAATGTAAAGGTAGCTTTAAAACCTCGTCCCCAAATCTGTC
>WEIV01019363.1:1672-21625 GCA_013390005.1 Calyptomena viridis | reverse complement strand
GACAGATACCACAGGACTTTTTAAATTATTGTCTTTTCATAATCATGACTTTTCAGAACTGAAGCAAGTTTTTCACCTGTTCATCCAAACTTTGCTGAGATTATCAAAACTAGTGGGGTGCTTTTAGAGATAGGTGGAAAGTGCCATCTTATTTTCATTAGTTAAATTTTTAATAGTTCTCAGTTTTAATCCTGCAAGCTACTCTCCTATGTTGCTAGATTTAGTCACTTCACTTTAATGAATATACATACCAGAGACAAGCAATAAGCCTAAGTTGTGTCTTCCATTTGGTTCCTTACACGAAACAATGTTTTGCAAGACTAATACCTATTGTCAGTATAATATTAATTGAGTTTAACATACTGCTTTTGAAAAGTTTCTTGGAATCTTTCTTCAATATGTAACCTAAAATCTTGAAAGCTGATGATTTCTACCTGCTAGCCAGAAGAAGGAAGGCCTGCTCCAGTTGTTTCTAAGTTGTAGGTAGATCTTCAAGTTACTGAAAATCAAGAAATTTCAACTATTAAGCCAAAAATGGGGAAGAAAAAACAAAACTGAAGACTTTCTAAATGCAGTGGTGTTTGTATCTTAATGAGTACTTTGGAAAAAGCAGCATGAAGGTATAAATATTTTCAGTGTTGCTTTAAATCTTCAGTTTTACCAGGAAATAAAAAGAAGTCCAGAGGAGTCCAGAGATTGTACCAGCAGTACATTCGAGTTACCTATATATGTAATAATTGTTCAGATGTGCTTTGTATTATTTGTGGTTGTCTATGCTGGCAGTAGGCAAATTTCAATTACTAGCATGTGCAATGAGAACACACAGCACTATTCCCTGTTGTTTGCACTGCCTCAGAGATGCAGTCTGAATAGTGACATTGAACACACAACTCTGGAAGGATTGTCCCAGTTTTTGCTGTCAGACTTTCTGTTCCCAAGTTCACATGGGCATCTTCCTTGCAGCTAAAGGCATCTCTGCTGCAGAGGAGGGGAATAAGCTCTCACAGCTGGCAAAAGCAAACGTTACAACATGCACAGCTGAACAAATGTAACATCCTGAATTGCCATAAATACTTGCAGGCAAGTACTGCTACAGCAGACAAGACACTAGCTGTTTAGCTTTGAAAGCAAGTTCCCATACTCTTTTAACTTCTCCAGCTTGGAACATAGATGATAGGTTGTGATTTTGATACATGAAGAAATGGTCACTGCTATAATGGAGATGTGCGTATTACAGGCTTAGTATCCTTTTATTAAAGAGAAATATGAATAAAGTAACAAATCATTACCAACAAGAATGGAAAATAAAAAATGGCTTTTCTTTCTCTAGGCCGCTGCTTGGAGAAAATACGTATGACCTTAGACACACACCCTAAAATTAAGTGGCTGAATTGCTGATGGGAAATGGGACTATGGCAGTTGGTGAGAGACAGCTGTATGGCCACTAGATGTAGTGGAGCAGGAACATGGACAGCCTTTGTGGTGCTCTGTATATGAACTATCAGATCTGAGTTACATGACCATGGGAGCCTTACATGCAACACTCCGTAAAATTATATGTGTCTGAAGCAAGTTCATGTCTTCTGCAAAAGTAAGACTGAATAGAAACCCCAACCTTTATGAACTGAATGATGTAAGTTAGTCACTTCCCAGGACTGTCACAGTGGAAGGACCAGGAACATGAAGTATAAGGAGGCCCTTAACCAATAACATCCAAGACATCTCAGAGGAATTAGAAGTTTAATGCTGGTGGTAATTATCAATATTCTTGTAATCAAAGTACTGCTGAACTAGCAGTGGCAACTGTGGAAAATTAAGGGATTGCAAACATTCCCTCTAAGCGATACAAAAAAAAAGATATGAAGACTTTGTTATTTTGAAACAATATGGAAAAATATGCATAAAAGTTTCAACTTTTTGGAAAGAATATAGATAGTAGGTATCCTCAAGAGTATGGTAAGTGTACTTATAGCTTCATTTAACAAATATGTATTTCCTATAGCCTTTTTTTATATGTATTTGTTATTTTATATAAGATTTTTTTTAAATTACTGTATTCTCCCATGTGATTTTTCCATCCAATAAAAATTAATGCTAAAGACTACTTTGCATAGAACTAAGATAAACAGAAACACTTAGAAATGGAATTGCCAGACAACCATTCATCTTTGTATCTATGCATACATGGAGATAGGAGAAGGTGCCTATTTGACACCCAGTACAGTGGAGATAATTGCACATTTCTAAGTGTTTTTGTTCATCTGTATGAGTAATGGAAGAACTGGACTCAAGGGTTAAACAAAAAAACACAATACATGTTCACTCTTAAGCATTTCGTTTATCATAGCAAAAATCAGAGGATGCAATTGTTTGCTTCTTTTGTTTGTTTGAGGGTTTTTTTGGTGGGTTTTTTTAGGGAGTGGGAGTTTTTGGAGGTAGGGGTTTTTTTTGTAGGGAAATGAGGGGACAGATTTTTAACATTGAGCATTTGAAAATCTCCATTTGAAAATAAGATGATGCAAGAGAGAGAAAGGGGGGGAATAAGAAGGAATTCATATTTGCCTTCGAAACTTACCTGAAAAATTGTGGCTCTTACTTAGGAACCAAAAATCCTTACCAGAACTATCTGATAAATTTAAGCACCAGTGGAAGCAAGATATTATAAAAAGGATGAAAAAACTGTAAATATCTTCAGAGAAACAGGGATGAGCAGTCTGGGCAAGATGTGATCTTTCAAAGTGGTTGCGACAACAAGATACTCCTTGACATAAAAGGACCATAAATTGAAGGCAAAGCATATTCTCAAAGATTTTCAAAGCTTGTAAAGAAAACACATGTCATGTGGAGCAATCACAGATAACCATAGGAAATGGGTATCTGGCCTTTTATTAATAGAGAGTTCTCCTATCTTACTTGTTTGTAATGGCATTCAAAAGCACAACAGCCTTCTCTGACAGTAATGCTCAATAGGTGGTAGATGATGTTGATATTAGATGTTAGAAAGTTATCTCAATTCCTTTTGTAAGAAAGATTGGAATTTCATAGTATAATACGGCAAACAGGAAAGTCAAATTTGCTAAGTAGAAGATTGTAATACAACTGGAAACTAGGTAGTGGTAGCAATAGAAAAGAGATCTGGAAAGCTCTGTATCTAAAACTTGCTCTTTTGAAATGCTTGAATATCATTCTTTATATGCTAAGTGGCAAGTTGCAAAGATCATGAATGATTTTGCTTCTGACCTATAATGTCCTAAACTTAAGAGGTTTTTTATCTTACCTTTTTTCTTGTCTTTAAGAAGCACAGCCTGTCCTGACAGAAACTATAATGGATTCTTCTTGTGCTGCTTTCAATTTGTGTCCACAAAAGAATGAAGCTTTTACTGTAGTATAATTACAAAACTGATAAAGTTGAGTATTTCAAATCAAATTATAATCCCAGCATTTCTGCCGTCTCGTACGTGATTCTCTGAATGTCACCTGTGTGGAGAATCAATTCCCATTTAACATTCTGTAAGTTAGTGTTTTGGTAGATTTTATTCTTGAATTCTGTATTTTCAACAACCTGGGTAGATTTATAATCTATCTTCATTCATATTGGCTGTTTACTAACCATTCTTGTAGTTCTCTGCTGCTAATACTGCTGTATTGGAGGCCTTCCTTTGTAACATGAGTATGAAAGTCCCCAAAGTGCTACGCATATCTGTCTTTCTCTATTTAAAAAATTATTACACGTTGGAGATAAATACCTTCTATGCATTGAAACGTGAACTGAAAACCACAATGTATTTTATGTTCAGAGTTTCGTTCTTCTAAGTAAGCTTCATAGAACTTCTTAATCCATGTATCGCTGAGATGCTTATCTGTGTCTGCATGAATGAGAGTCTTCTTAGATCATTATGTAGTTTGCAAGAACCATGGCTTCTGAAAGTCACAGTAAGCTGTCTATAATTCTTTGAAATATGTGTTATGGTTTGACTCCGGCTAAATGCCAAAGACTCACACGCGCACAGCTAACGTTTTTGAGAGAAGGGAAAAAAACCTCAGCTTTTGTTGTAAGGATTATAAGCAACCTTTTATTAACTATTTTACAAGCAAAACAGTCTCTAACTTAGAATATTAAGAATTTACTACTGCTAAAATCAGAGCTTAAGGGTTTAAGAGTGAGAAGTTTGATAGATGTTGCAGACACCTTTCTCCCCCCAACCCTCCCTCTTTCAAAGATCTCCCTCCTTCCCACAGCGGCCTGGGAAGACAGGAGTGGGGGGGTTACGGGCAGATGTTGTTTCTGCCACTTCTCAGAGGCAAAAGAAGTCCACCCCCAGGCTTTCCCATTGGGTTTGCTCCTGAAAACAGTCTGTTACAAACTGCTTCGTGAGTTGTACAGACAACAGCTTTCTCCAGGTATTGTTGTCACGTAAGTCACTTTACCATAGGTGCAGTCATTCAGGTGCTGCTTGGCTGCTTCAGTGTAGGGTCTTACAGGCCACTGGTCCTCCCAAGAAATGCTGCTCTGCTGCTCCAGTGTGGGTCTCTTCTTCCTACGGACTACAGGACTCTATCAGGCCTCCACTCCAAACAGGGACATCAAATGTTGCACAGGATCACAGCCTCTCTTTTCCAGCACTTATCTGTTCCAGCATGGAGTCTTGCAGTGTTCCATGGGTTGGCAGGCAAACCTTTGCTCCCTGTGGTTCCCCACAGGTTGCTGGGGCCCTATTCCAGTGTTTAAGGCATCTTCTCTTTCTCCTTCTCTCTGACCTTGGGGTTAATCAAACTTCTCACTCTCCTCTCCCTTAAGTGGCCATGATGTTCTGCCTTGTCTTCTTTTTTCTTCTCCTTCTTAAATATGTTATCACAGAGACATTACCAGCTGACCTTGGCTAGCTTGGAGCTAAGAAATTCTTAAAGAAGCCTCTCTCATAGCCCCCCCAGCTAATAAAAGACTCTGACTACTTAAAACCACAAAAATATGCTATTCCATTATTTATACTCTTCTTATGTTGTTTAATTTGAGATTTATTTATCATAGACATGAGTTTATTCATATGTGTGTATTTCATAAATTGCCTATGATTGAAGTACACATGAGCTAATACCTTAAAACCAGATATGTATTTACTACTAAGAATTTTTCAGTGAGGATCTGTTTAAGATCTCTATACTCCTTGGTACTTTGAAAACTATGGCACACATTGCACTAAGAAAAACCACAGGAGAATGGGAGACATTATACATTTCCTAATTTTAAAATTCATGATTAGCAAAGCCAGTTTTTTTGTAGTAATAAATATTCTTTACAATTATTTCCAGTCAAACACTTTTCCTTTCTTTGCCTCACAGTTACACTCATCTGTAACTCTAAAAGGGATAGTCAATCACCAAACCTCTCCAGCTAAGAAAGGTGGGGGAACTACTACATAGACCTAGAATCATACAGTCATATAGGTTGGAAAAGGCCCTTAAGATCATTGAGTCCAATTGTTAACTTTATATTGCCAAATCATGTCCCTAAACTGTGTCCTGTGACATCTACACATCTTTTGAATACCTCCAGGAATGGTGGCTCTCCTACTTCCCTGAGCAGCCTGTTACAGGGCATGATAATGCTTTACATGAAGAAATGTTTCCTAATGTCCAGTCTAAACCTCCCCTGGCACAACTTGAGCTTATGTCCTGTTGTTTTGTCACTTGTTGCCTGGTAGAAGACACGGACCCTGACATGTCTACAACCTCCTTTCAGGTGCTTGTAGAGTGATAGGGTCTCCCCTCAGCCTCCTTTTTTTCAGGCTAAACAATGTCAGTTCCCTCAGCCTCTCCTCATCAAACCCTTCACCAGCTCCAGACCCTTCACCAGCTCCATTGCCCTTCAGTGATAAGATCCAGCACCTCAATGTCCTTCCTGAACAAGGGGCCCAGAATCGGACACAAGATTAGAGGTGTGGCCTCACCAGTGCGCAGTACAGGGGGACAGTCACTTCTCTGATAATACAAGCCTGGGTGCTGTTGGCCTTCTTGGCCACCTGGCAACACTGCTGTTGACCAGCACTCCCTGGTCATTTTCCACTGAGCAGCTTTCCAGCCACTCTACCCCCAGTCTGTAGCGCTGCCCAGGTTGTTGTGACCCAAGCAGAGGATCTGGCACTTGGCTTTGTTGAACCCCATGCCATTGGCCTCAGCCCATCCATCCAGTCTGTCCAGGTCTCTCTGCAGAGCTTCCTACCCTCCAGCAGATTGTGACTTCTGCCCAGCTTGGTGTCATTTGTAGAATTGGTGCTAGACAGAGAGGAGAGACATTTTGCTAATGGATTTAATAAATATTTCCTGGCAACAAGAGAACAGTGGGTCCCATTCCTGACTCTGGATTCTAACTGAAAGAATATGAATCTGTATTTGGATGAAAGACCAGGGCTCCTTTCCTGCCAAAGAACACTTCAGCAAATGTGATTTTTTTCTTTAAAATTGTGGTTATACTGGAAATTAGAAAAAAAAATGAACACAGCTGGATATAAGAGAAATATGCTTTGTTTTGTCTAACCCTTTAAAAAAATCTGTGCTGTTTTGTCCATCTGTTAAAATTCAGCCTAAGGCAGATTCCTGGCACAGAAGAAATATAAAATTTAAAATCTATGGGTTTGTGCAGCTGGCAAAATTTCTTCCCCTTTTTTTCACCAATTCAAATGGATTTAACTGTTATGTGATCTTATTAAAAGAAAGAAGTGTTAGTCCCATTTACAGAATGATTATGTTGTTACTATTGTTGTCTGATAAAATGCCAGCAGCGTGTTCTCTGGTGAGAGAAAAAGTAAGAAAGAACATGATAACAGTGCTGAGTTGGACCTTCACTTTTATTTGCTCAGCCACCTGCCGCTTCAGATCTATATAAGGAATATGCCTGCCCTGCAGCCAACAGGGAAGTACAGAGATAGTCAAGCTATCTGCACACTTGAGCTTGTTTGTATGAAGCAATCTGTTAGCAGCAGCATGGAGCCCTATCTGAGTCAAGGTATTCAGGTGAGAAATGAGAGCTGATTAGCTTATGCACTAATGTTTTTAGACCTATTCCATTGCCTCTGCTATCTCTTTTAAAGATGCTTTGTGCATTCATGTACGGAACTACAAGCATACTTTAAAAAGAGATGCTGTTATAACTGGGAAGAAATTAAATTTACAAGTTACTAAATTTTCCAGATGTCTTTAGTTAAAATGTTTTACATTGCTTGCTTTCTGTATTCAAATATTCGAGGACTACAAGCTTTGCAGCATTTGTGTCTGAAAAGCCATAAATATCTGAGCTGCTCAAGCAAAAAGGTAATATTTATTTACAGTGATCATGCTTTTTTTTTGTTTCTCAGTTTCCAAGTCACTAAACAGTTTACTCTTATACTAATCAACTCTACTTTGTAGAGATACTTTTTCATTACCAGAGAGACAGATTGTCTTTTCCTCAGCGCTGCTGCCCACTCCAAGCAGATGACTAAAGAACCATGGAGAGCATATGCTCAGCTATGACAGTGAATGCTACACAAGCAGTTTTTCTACTGTTGTGAAATGTGGCTGTTAACATCCCCCTATTTTCCTCAGTACACTCAAAGACTTATTCAGTTGCTAATGCTATTTGAGTCATGGAATATCTTTGCCTACCACATGGAAACAGGAGGAAAAACATGAAACATATGCTTTTATAAGGAGACTGTAAGAGAATATACAAATAGCAATGGTGGAATTCTAGCAATACACATAGGACCATAGAAAAAAATCTTCCATAGGAGAAAAAAAAATCATCATTTTCTTCTGAGTTTCAGAGTTCAAATGATAAATACACAGTTTGAAATTTAATTTAGGGAAACAATCTAACAGCTTAGAGATTTTACTGTTAATTATTGAAAGATTTTATATAATTCTGTCTTTAAAATAGTGGGTCTTTCAAAATGTGGGTCCATTCATTTTGCATAGAGACTTGAATACTTGTACTTACAGGGAATCACATATGCTGCTTTTACTTTTAAATATGAAGTTTGGGTTTGGGACTACATATATAGAAATGCTGAGTAAACAGCTAGTATCTCAGAAAACAGTAGAAATGCATTATATAAGTTGTGAATATGAATAAATGGCCAACTGATAATCCTTAAAGGTGAATGTTATTAACATAAAAGTCATGCAGGCTATGTAGTGTAAGCATTGAGTGTTGACATTGCACTGTTGACATTGTATGTTGACATTGTATTACATGTGGGATCCAGTGATCACTGGAAACAAGACAAAGATGTTGGTTAACTGTAAAAGTTAGAGCAGGTATGGCTGTCATCTAAGGATGTAAGATAACCTGACAACATTTTTAACCATCTTTAAGAATTCTGTTATGATAGAAATTAATTTATTTCTCCTGTTTAAGTGAGATCCCACTAGTTTCATTTCTATAGGAAAGACCACATCTAAAGCCTACATATGTATAATATCTTTCCTACGAAAGTCAGTTGTGCTTCCCTGACCCCAAGTGTCCAACGGGACAAAGACATCACAAGTAAGTCACCTTTGTGAGGTGCGATGGGCATAAAGTCAACTGTTTGACCACTGACCTGTTTGGTAGTGCTTTTTGTACTGTAAATGTTCTTCAGCTTTTATCATATAATGCCTTGATCCATGGCCATTGACATAAAGGGGGATTTTTTTTTTTTTTTTGTGAAACTCTGAAAGAGAATGCAGTCATGCAGGTCACCTCACTTTCAGTCATAAATCAAACAAAGCATTCTGTGACAAAAATAAAAAAATCTCATACTGCTCAAGATTATTTATCTTGCTTATACAAGATAATCAATTCAAACCTCAGAGGGAGGTCACTGCCTGTGGTCATACTTTTAAAGATATTATACTGGCGTCTAGCAGGAACATGTAACACTGCAGAGCTTGCAGGATTATTTCTGTAATGTTTAGAATAAGCAATAGAGCCTTTTTTAACCATGTTATTTTAAAACAAATTTTTACAACCTAATAAATGATTAAAGCCTAATCTATCTGCACTGGTAAGCAGTTTCCTGAAACTTTTAGGTGACTATCACATACTTAATTTTGCCTACCTATTGTAATTTACTCTATGATTCAGCAAAATGATTAAGCTTATGTAGTATGGTTGATTTCTCAAAGATCATGCACATTCTTAAGTTTTGATATACACCTGATTAACTTGGGGAACTGAGATCCAAATATTAATCTTATAGGGTTGCATCCATCAAGATATATCTTGAGTTTGAGTAAGTCTTCTGTGTACAGACACTTTGGTGTGCTTTTCCCCACAGAATTAATCTTAGAAAGATTGTATGAAAAGATTGCAATTTCAGAAGTTCTGTTCAACAAAAGAAAGAAAATCAAACCAAAGCATTTTTCAGGAACTCTTTTTCAGTAAATTATAAATGCAAATAGGATATACCTATTGTATGGGCATCTCTTCAGTCTTTTGTATTTCTTCTAAAATTTCATTCAAAGTGTGCTAAATTTGAGTTCTATATAAATCAAAATTTCAGCCACTTTTAAGAATACTAATAGAAATAGTTGAAAACAAGGATTGCACATTCCCTTTTCTGAACTAGGTTACCTTTATAGATTACATATCTTGTCTCATATAACCTTATCAAAAGCAGCTAATAATCTGCCAAAGATGTCAATAGCAATGAATTCATGAATTGAGTTCTGAGATTTTAAATTTTCACTTTTCTCAACGTGGCAGTGACTATCTGAAAATTGCATATGATTATATACTGTAGAGTACAATTTTAGGATTATGCTAAATATATCAACCACAAATCCAGAGGTTTCTCCTTCACACCCTGTAATATTAAACATGTGATACTTTTTCTTAAATGTCAATATATATTATAAATTATTGTACTGAAATCAGTGGAATTAGTGGTCTCATTTGAATACAAGTAGCCATAGAAACTAATTCTGACATATCTTTTCATTTTTTCTGTGAGGCATGTATCTTACTTAAATTTTAAAAAATAGTCAAATTCAATGGCTAGTAAATTCTATATGTTAATTCCACAAATAAACTATGAGGATGAAAATCTTTCAGCTAGTACTCTTTCATGCAGATTGAATTCAATGTAGGCAGAATGACACTGCCAAAAATTCTCTGGAAAAATATTGAAGTCCTTAAGTTTCAGTCTTTACTAATAAGATTAAAATATGAGTTTTTTGTTTCTGTGTTTTACAGGAAACTTTACAGTGTTACAGGAAACTTTACAGGGGTTTTTTTGAGTTAGGGATAATAATAATATATGCATGATTCATTTCCAAGTCTTCTTTTTAAGGTTGCTGCATAGAAATTCCTTGTTATGACAAAAAAGACTACAAATTTCACTCCTACTTGAGTAAAACTATGACAAAACATGAAGAAGTTCCCGTAAAATCTTTCTTCTGTCCTATCTGTTAAATCTCAAATTACAGCTCAGTGGGTGCCTTGTCCTCACATCAGTGATAGCAAAATATGTATGATTACTATAGGAACAGCAAAGGGTTCATGATACAGAGTTTGCAGCCTTATGTATCACAGCTTTTGGTGTGTTCCAGAAACTTTCACTTCAATATAATAAAACTGAATGTAGCTGAGGGCAATGGCTTGGGAATGAATTCTAAAAGAAACTGACCAGGGTTTTGTATAGCTGAGAAGTCTCATAGCCTGAATAAATCATTTAGCTATTCCCAGGCTTCTCTTGCAAAGTATTTCCTTGAGAATAAGTGGAAGCTGATGTGCCAGTTGGCATTGAGTTTCTGAAATGAATAAAACACTATCTGGTATTCTTTAACATCTTCTAGTCTGTTTCATCAATTGCCAGCAAATGTTTCAAATTAGTGTGTCACAGTCTATAGACAACCGAGAGACAAATTCTTTCAAACACAGTATATTAGGCTAAATAATGTAATATATTATTTGAAAAATCAATAGATCAAAGTAAGTGGGTTTGGTGTCTCACAGATCCAAACAAAAAATACATGATAAATCAAATTAAGCACTAGAAGTGTGAGAAAAGTCCACCACATAACAGTAATTATTCATTTACTTGCTTTGTCTTGCCTTGCCAGTATTCCCTATTTGAAGAGTATACCAACAAGAAATAATGCTGATAGTTGTTTTCAAAGGCTTTTTGTCATAACTGCTTTCTCAGTCTTAAGCAAATCATAAAATTCACAGGAAGTGAATATCAGCACCTTTCTAAAACCTAAATATAAAAAAGATGATTTATAGACATACTATTTTTCAATAAAATGTGCACTCTTCTTATGTTAAGAGCTTCTCAAGATTGATTGCATAATTACCAAAAATATTTTTGAAACATAAGAAAATTGCAGTGTCATCAGTATTCCACCAGAAATGCCTGTTCAAAAGGGGTTGAATTCATCATCACAGATGTTCACCAACAAAAGTAAGACTCCACTTTTTCCCAAATTAAATAGCCTTTTCCTTTCTCATTTCCTTAATGAAGGTTTTGTCCTCAGAACTACCTCACTGAGTGTGACTCTACCCTGTGATGAGATCTTCAGTGATGAAGTGATTTATGTGCAGATCTTGCACTACTGTCAATAAAGCTTTTTGGATTTCCTAGCTATGAAATTAATTGAGTAGTAAAAATCCACAGACAAGCTAGTAATAAAATAGTTGTGGATAAGGAGACTAAATTAATTAAAAGAAAGGCTTGAGCTCCTACTCTTTAGCTCCTTCAATGAAAAATTAGGCAGGTCTTCTTGGAAGCATAATACTAGAAGGTCAGTGAATGAAATAAGAGGCTAATTCTGTGAATAACAATAGGACATAGATATCTTTTTCTCCCTCAGGAATGACAGCTCTAATCATGGACTTCCAGCTTCTTTCTGGCTTAATTAATCATAAATTCCTCTTTTGGAAAATAGGAATTGCTATCCTTCTTTCCAGGAAGGTAACAGATCTTATGAGGTTAAACACCTCATCAGGCTGAGAAAATAATTTGACTTAGATCTCATTTTATTATTAAAAGTGGACATCACCACATTTGCTGGCCAGCCATGCTTAGGACAAAATTAGTTGATGAAAACTGATTGTTTTTCAAGAATAAATACACTCTGTTAAAGCTCTTGAGAAAAATTCAAGAGGAACTTTTAAAATCTATTTGACATTTATGGATTTTTAAAATCTGGCAGCCCTTGGAAGCCAGTGAGGCACAGAGGGGGCATTGCCAGGAGCAGCATAGGAGATTTAAATGGCTGCAGGAGAACAGGACTGGTGCATCAGAAGGATGGAACATGTCAGTTTGTGTGGCAGTTCACACAGGCAGGGTGAGCAGGAAGGGCTCCTGAGCTGAGCTCACTTGGGAGGGTGTTTTTCTCTTTGTTTTTCCTTGCCCAACTTGACTAGAGTCAGCAGTGGTTTACACATGATTGAAAGCCATTGCTACCAGGCATGTGGTGACTCAGACAAAGCTCCTCAAAAAGCATGCAGCCCTGTCTCAGCATGTCTCTGGCTGTAGGGTGTGTCTGAGCCTGATGTTGGTACCAGAGGACAGCGGTAAAAGACACCTGTGTGCAGCATGATCTGCTCCGTCTTGTGGCAGAGATTAAAAAGGAAGTGGAGAGGCCAAGGAGTATCAGGAAGTGCAAAAGAGAAATAGACTGATGGAGTCACACCCTTCCATCCCTCAGAGAAGCTCAGCAGATGGAAGCTCAGAAAGAGTTGGAGAAACCATGCCTCTCTTACCATCAGGCAGAAGGAGGAGATCTAAAAGATGGGGGGGAATGGAAACAGGTCCCTGCTCAAGGAGGTAGAATGATCCCCTCCAGCCTCTCCTGTCTTCACAGATGCCCTTACAGAATGAGGCCCTGGATCTTACAGGTCAGGCAGATGACAGTGGATAAGATTGTCTGCCTGGAGTGTGTCCTCAGATCAACACAGTCAACCAGATGGAACACAGCTTCAGGTATTGAGACAGAAGAAAGGGTAGTTATAGTAGGTGGCTTGCTTCTGAGGGGAACAGAGTATGCCTATCAGACCCATCCCACAGGGAAGTCTGCTGCCTCCCTGAGGCCTGAGTAGGCGATATTACCAGGAAACTCCCTGGACTAATTCAGCCCCCTGATTATTACCCACTGCTGGTTGTCCAAGTTGGCAGCAATGAGGTTGGTAAGAGGAGTACCAGGACAATCAAAAAGGACTTCAAGGCATTGGGTTGCCTGGCTGAAGGGATGAGTGGTGGTATCCTCACTCCTTCAGTAGCCAGGATGAATGCCAAAAGAAACAGGAAAACCCATGTGATCAATAAGTGACTTAAAGACTGGTGCCATCAGTGGAATTTTGGGGGTTTTTTGATTGTGAGGCAGTTTTACAGTACCAGGCCTGCTGGAAATAGATGAGGTTTACCTATCTAGCAAGGGAAAAAGCAAGGCAAAAAGTGTTCTAGCCCATGAGTAGACAGGGCTGATTGAGAGGGCTTTAAACTAGATTTAAAAGGCTGAGAGGGAAGAGGATGAGACCAGGCTCAGTACAGATGAGCTTAGGGGTGGTATGCCAGAGTTAGGAACAAAATCAGCAGCCCAGCTGAAGTGCATGCTCATAGTGCACAAAGTATGGGTAACAAACAGGAGGAGATAGAAGCCATCATGCAGCAAGAAAGCATGCCATAGTCATCATCAGGAAAATGTGTTGGGATGACTCACATGACTGGAGTGCTGCAGTAGATGGCTCCAACCTCTTCAGAAGTGACAGGCAAGGAAGGAGAGGTGGTGAGGTTGCTCTGTATATTAGGGAGTCTTCTGACTGTATAGAGCTTGAGAATAGGAATGGTAAAGTTGTGTGCCTATCAGTGAGAATCTGGGGGAAGGCTCGTAAGGCAGATATCCTGGTGGGAGTCTGATATAGACCACCCAACCAGGATGAAGAGGTGGATGAATTATTCCATAAACAGCTGGCTGATGTTTCACAATCTCCAGCCCCTGTTCATGTGGGAAACTTTAACCTACCAGATGTCTGCAGGGAACTCAACACAGCAGAGAGGAGGCAGTCTAGGAAGTTCTTGGAGTGTGTGGAAGATAACTTCCTTTCACAGCTGCAAGTGAGCCTATGAGGGGTAGGACCCCACTAGACCTATTCTTTACAAACAGAGAAGGGCTGGTGGAAGATGTGGTGGTCAGAGGCCCTCTGGGGTACAGTGAAGTAAGGAGGGGTGTCAACAAACCCTCTACCGTGGGCTTCCAGAGAGCAGACTTTGACCTATTCAAGACACTGATTCAAAAGTCTCTTGGGAAGCAGCCTCTAAAAAGAAAGTGGCCCAGGAAGGCTGGACATATTTTAAGAAAGTAATCTTGAAGGTGCAGGAGCTGGCAATCACTATGCACTGAGAGATGAGCCAGCGGGGAAGATAACTGGCCTGGCTGAACAGGGAGCTTTTGCAGGAACTCAGGGAGAAAAAGAAGGGTGTATCAGCTTTGGGAAAAGGGGTATAAATGTTTAAGGATGTCGTTAGGTCATGCAAACAGAAAATTGGGCAAAAGTTCAATTAGAACTTAATCTGGCAGCTTCTGTAAAAGATAATAAAAAGCATTTTTAGAAATACATTAATAAAAAGAGGAAGGGCAAGGAAATACAGTCATCAAAAATGAGGAAAAGGCTGAGGAACTTAACACCTTCTTTGCCTCAGTCTTCAACAGTAAGACTGGTGATCCTCAGTATCGCTGGCCTCCTGAGCTGCTAGACAGATATGGGGAGCAGAATAGACACCCAGCAATCCAGGATGAAGTAGTTAGTGACCTGCTGAGCCATTTAGACACTCATAAGTCTACAAACTGGATGACATTTATCCTAGTGTGATGAGGGAGCTGGTGAAATAGCTGGCCAAGCCAGTCTCCCTCATTTATTATCAGTCCTGACTAACCAGGGAGGTCCCAGATGACTGGCAGTTGAGCAGTGTGACACCCATCCACAAGAAAGGCCAGAAAAAGGATCTGAAGAAGTACAGGCCTGTCAACCAGATCTCAGTGCTGGGGAAGGTTATGGAAAAGTTCATATTAAGTGTGATCACACAGCACATACAGGACAACCAGCATAGGTTCCAGCCAGCTCAAGTTTAGGAAAGGCAAGTTCTGCTTGACCTACCTGATCTCTTTTTATGACTGGACGACATGTCCTGTGGATGAGGGGAAGGCTGTGGATATTGTCTACCTGGACTTCAGCAAAGCCCTTGACACCATCTCCCACAGCATTCTTCTGGAAAAGCTGGCAACCCACAGCTTGGACAGGTGCACCCTTGTTTGTAAGAATTGTCTAGATGGCAAGGGCCAGAGAGTGGTGGTGAATTGCTAGGGTGCCAACTGAATTGATGAGTGGACCTAAAAAAAACTTCAAAGCTTGCAAGCTGTAATATTTAAAAAAAATATATTCCCCACAGGGAAACAGAAAGAACTTTCACCCATCCTGTTCCCTGCCCCCCGTCCGTGAAAGGCAAAGCATGCTTAAATGCACATAGATTATACATATGCATAACTACTCTATGAATAAACATACATGTTACATCATTCTTAACACCATTACATCATTGGCTAATTAGCATAGTCAACACCCATCTCCACACAGGTCTCCGCCCCTGTTGGGGGTCTTATGGTGATCTTTTGGGGTCCTTATTATCACCCTCAAACACAACTAACCACAAACTTGTTTGATTTTATGAGATGCCAAGAAGTCCAGAGTGTCCTCCTACTATCTCCCTTTCCCTGTCTCACTGTCTCACTTGTTTTGTGACTATGCTTTTCATTCCAACCTTATCATTACCTAGGTAAGAGAAGAGAAGAAAAGAGAAAAAAACTACATAAAGCTCTAACTTAGCTTAAAACCTATATTAAAAATTAAAAATCAAACCTGTATTTCCAAATCAGTGGTGAATGTTGCTACATCCAGCTGATGTCTGGTCATCCTGTTCAATATCTTAATCAATGATCTGGACAAGGGGATTGAGTGTTCCCTTAGTAAATTTGCAAATGACACCAAGTTGGGGGGCAGTGTTTATCTTCTGGATGGTAGGAAGGCTCTGCAGAGGGACCTGGATAGATGTATAGATGGGCTGAGACCAACAGCATGAGGTTTGACAAGACCAAGTGCCAGATCCTGTACTTTGGCCACACAACCCCAGACAGTGCTACAGGCTGGGGATAGAGAAAGCAACCCGGTTGAAAAGGACCTGGAGGTGATGGCTGACAGCAGCTGAACATGAGCCAGCAGTGTGCCCAGGTGGCCAAGAAGGCCAATGACATCCTGGCCTGTATCAGCAATAGTGTGGCCAGCAGGACCTGGGGCAGTGACTGTCCCCCTGTACAGGGCACTGGTGAGGCCACACCTCAAGTCGTGTGTCCAGTTCTGGGCCCCTCAGTACAGGAAGGACATTGAGGTGCTGGATCTTGTCAGTGAAGGGCAGCAGAGTTGGTGAAGGGTCTGGAGCACAAGTTGTATGAGGAGCAGCTGAGGGAGCTGGGGTTCTTTAGCCTGGAAAAAAGAGGAGGCTCAGGGATTACATCTTGAAAGGAGGTTGTAGCCAAGAGGTGGTCGGCCTCTTGTCCCTGGCAGCCAATGACAGGATTAGATGACATCATTTTAAACTGCACCAGGCTAAGTTTAAGTTGGACATTAGGAGGAATTTCTTCACTGAACTGGTGATTAGATATTGGAATGGGCTGTTCAGAGAGGTGATGGTGTCACTGTCCCTGGAGTTGTTTAGGGAAAGACTGGACATAGCTCTTAGTGTCATGGTCTAGTTGATGTGGTGATGTTTGGTCAAAGGTTGGACTAATGATCTCAGGGGTCTGTTCCATGCTAGTGGATTCTATGATTCTGTGATTGTTAAGCATTGTTCTTATCAACATTTCTATGCCCCTAAGTAAATTAAATATATACATGAATATTTTTTAAAAGTTTTTTAATTTGCTTCCCAAGTTTGCCTAGAATTAAAAATGGAAATTGTGAAATTAAATTCATAATCTACTTTAAAACTATATTCTGTTTTGTTTCCTTGTGAACACAGGAAGCACTGAAACTATTCTGTATTTCTAGTTCTAGTTTATCAACAAAGCATTTTAGATAAATTTAAATAAATTCTGCATAAGCATCTAACTGATCAAGTAATACTGTTCTAAAAAGACTTATTTGTTTTGAACAATAACTTTTTACCTATCTGAAAAATAATGCAACATGAGATTTTTAAGTGTGTGAAATCAAATTAAACTAGTCTGATTAAAATTGAGAGTAGGTATTTGGCTTTAGATGTGGTCTTTATTACTGAATATCAGCACAAAACAAGACACTCTAACACAAAATCATTGTTTTTTTGCATGTAACAAAAATAGTTTCATCATAGTGCTATTACTAAACTACTGCCAGTGTGAGTGGTAATTTAAGGTGCAATGTGAAGCACACCAAAAGCATAGTAGAATGAGGACAATAGAATGTCAAGGTATTTTTTGAAGTAAAACTCACTTTGGTTTAATCTCAATTTGAAATTGTAGAATATATATAAAACTTGAGCAGGAAGAAGTGTTCTCCTAAAATTTTTCTGTGAACTTTCACTTTACTCCAGATTTGTTTTGTTTAGAAAGCAATATATAATGTGGAAAAGTTAAGGATAGTAACATATACTATGAAATTAACTTTAGATTTATATAATAAATACACTGAATATGGAAAATAATTACAGGTTTTCCTAAGAGAAAGGAGAATTTACAAAGACAGGCTATATTGCTGGTTTAAGTTGATAAAAATTAGCATTTTGAAGGAGAATTGCACATTCTTAATTGTTACTCCTCCTCACTCCCATACATTAACATTTAATTTAAGTCTTGGGCATTATCAGCTCAAGAAGTAACCCAAAATTACTGTCTGGTTGTAGCATCTCTTGTTCGTCTTGCTGTCCTTACTGAACAGAATAAATTAAGTCAGTGGAGCTGCTCACAACATTTTATTCAGGGGATAACAAAATCCAGCTAGATTTTTAGTATGACACATTTTTTCCATTCTTATCCATAATTCATTTGTGCAAGTGGGCTTTTACATTTTAATAAACAACATGAAAGAAAGAGCTATTCTCATGACATTTGCAGAACAACAAAGAAGTGTTGAAATGTTTACTGTAGCCCTTTTTTTGTGATATGTTTAGGCTGATTTCTCTGATTAAGGTGTTTAGTCACCCAGTAAACACCAATTATTTAAAGTTATAGCAGCCTTGGGTTTTTATTCACTAGAAAACAAAAATACAAAAAAAAAATTTTATCAGGATGGCATTTGAATTGGTGATTATTTTTTAATTGTTTGTGTACATTTCACTAAGTTAAATGTCAAGGTCTGTATTGCCCAGAAATTTTCTCTCTCATCTGAAAAGTGATGTTGATGCAAAACAAGAGCAAGAAAAGTAAACAGCTACTATATTGTAGAAATAACCCTGTATGGAATTCAAACCATTGAATCATTTTTCAAAAAATGTTGTAAATAAATTTCAAAAGCAAGTATTTATTAACGTTTTTAGTAGTAAGTGATCAAAGCATTCTTGTAGGAATGTTGACCACTACATCCAAGATTTTATATATGTATTTAAGGGTCTTTTTTTTTTAGTTGTGCTGCATCTGAGATACCATTTTCAACAAAACTAAATAAATTTAAAGAGAACAGAAACATCCTCAAGCAGTGTAGATCAACAGGGATATATTAATACATGAGGTGATGTTCCAAACACAGTTCTAGAGAGCACTAAATAATGAATGCATAGTACATCTGCTACCTCCCAGTGGCTAGGAATGGGAAATGTCTCACTTATGAGCATTGACATGAAGGCATACTTCAAAATCAAGACCTAACAAATTATTTGAACTTGATAATATTTATAAAAACACTATTTTTGTGTTTACTGTAATTGGATTTGAAGATATGGGGTGGAAATTCTTCTTTATGCCAAGATATAGCAGCACAAATTTAGTATTTCTATTTGTTAAAAAGACCAGAAATGCTAATAACTAAAGACAATCTGTCTATCGCCACTTGCTTAATGAAAATTGTCTGCAAGTTCAGCACTGATACTTTGCTCTCTGGTTCTAGTCCTCATTTGCACTTCAACCTCTACAAAAAACTTGAAGAGTTCAATGCCTGAATGAATACAGGATCTTTTGAAACTGATGTCTCTTTCATTTGCTGAAAGCTACTTGAACACCCAATTCTCTTTTTTCTCATAAATTACTAGGAGGTGTTCAGAGCCATGAGTAGGATTGGGTTGTTTACCAAGGTAGGCTTGCCATTTACAGTTACAGTGGGAACTGAGCCTCCAGATACAGGAAAAAAACTTGTAGTGGTTTATAAATAAACAAAAATGACCATGTTCAATACAAACTTATTTTAGATCATAAAGATGCAAAAGTAGCCCTAGTAACTTTTTCATTATGCTGTTGAAACTTACATGTTCAGTAATTTTGAAATGCAATTGCTAGGTGCTCAAAAAGATTTCTTAGCATTAAGTAAATTCCAAGTGATAACATATAATGTTGCATAAGTCTGTCTCACATAACTGATTATTTTAGTAGGGGAATAATACATCGTGTTGCAAACAAACAAAATAAACAAAATTCACTTTGCTCTTGTTGTCAACTCTATGAATACTAAATATTCATGATTTAGCTTAGTTGAAATGATTCTTTGAGATCCAGCAATAAATTACTTCTATCGTGTACTACTTCTAATACCATGCTTCCTCCTTAATGTTCCTTGACTTTTCACCTTTGGCATGAGAAAGTGATTGCCTGATAACTTTCAGTATGGCTTTGTGTTAAGGTTTGAGGCTATTCAGCAATGGTTAGCTAAGTTATTTTTGGGCCCAACCTGGGTTTGTTTCGGTTTTTCTAGCTCACTTCACCCCACCCCACCCATCACCTCCTCCCACCCCAGTGAGTTTGTTTTCTTTTCTT
>WEIV01019362.1:0-20262 GCA_013390005.1 Calyptomena viridis | reverse complement strand
ACTCTGCCAATAATCTGCATAAGGACACTTTTTTAGTGATATTACTTACACATAGACAGAGTTGGTGGATTGGCCAGGTTGAGTAATTTCAACACTTATTGATTTTTGTCAATGTCATTATTAATATTTTATAATATTTTTAGATCAGAGTTTTTAAAAAACAAACCAACCAACCCAGTTTTAATATGCAAAAAGTTTATAATACAATTAATCACTATTCATGGTGTTCAACGCTGACACCATGAAAGGTTCACGCATCAGCCAAGTTTGTTATAAACAGTGTCTAGATAATAATTACACGTGGCTGCACTCAAGCTTACAATCAAATCCTACAGCCTGCATCTAACTACCCAAGCTACTACTTCTACATCTACTCTTATGTCTCTTATGACTAACCTACCTCTAACAGACAATATATCTGTCTGTTGTAGACAATATGTCTGTCTCTGTCTCTTTATGCAAGCAGCAGCTACATAACACAATTATAATGTTTACATTAATCACTGAATAACCTGACAGTCAACTGTTCACCAGCTGTGCAGAGGTCTCGTGAGCTTTCCTGTCCGCTCACAGACATCAGGCTGTGTCCACGAGTTATGTCCTGCTGCAATTTCTCTGCCAAACACGCTTTGATTACAAGGTGCTTTGCTCCAGGCATGCCACACACTATTTACATATTTTGCACTTAATCTGACATATGTACTAGTTATGTAGCAGAACAAGTGTAAACAGACAAACAATGTTTCACAGTCTGTAGAGTAATTTAGCATAACACTATGCATAAGAGTAAGAAACAAGAAGAGGAAAGGATACACATATCAACATGAACAAGAATTGTAGATCTTATGATTAGGCTCTTAAGGTTGAAGATCCCTTTCACAAAATGAAACTGAGTCATTTAGGTTGAAAAAGACCTTTAAGATCTCAAGTCCAGCCACTGGCTGAACACCACCTTGCCAACTAGACCATGGCACTAAGTGCTACATCCAGTCTTTTCTCAAACTAGAAACATTTCTACACTGACATTGTTTAGGTCATACATCAAGAAATGTAAACTCAAACAAGAGCACTGTAAATCCTTTACAAATAGATACTGCAGTGAAATTTTGCAGTTCATGGACTGCAGTCCACAAGTCACTTTTGATGAATGCATGAGGTTTTACTTCTAAAAATGCTAGTTATAATTGGAGCTGAATATAATTTTAGAAAGTAAATTGATATAGAGCTCTTGCGATTTTTTTCCAAAGAAATTGTAATTCTCTATTTACAGGCTGTTTTTTTTGCTTCTTTCTTCATATCTAACCATTAGCTAATCCTCTTTTTCATATTTTTGTCGTATCTATAACTATTCATGGAGCTAGGGCATAAGCAGTTACCGCTTTAAGCACAGATGCAAAGAAATTCATAAGTCTAAGTTCACCACACCATTGTCAGTTCATTTCATTTCAAAGTTACTGCCCAGGAAAACATAATACCTTGAGTTTAGATTTATGGCAATATAATAAATCAGGGTCACTACATCTTGATTTCCTGTACCTATTAATGAAACCAGAGTACTTCAGTGTTTGGAGCAGCTGCTACAACTTTTGCTAATCCATTGTTACACTAAATCTAAAAAAGCCATTTTGAAATTGTGACAAGGTGTCTTGTTATGACATTAAAATAAATNAAGGGATGACTCACTGGGCAAAGGGAGAATTTCTTCCCAAGTGAATGGTCCAGCACCCACAAGAACTGTGCACAGAGTCTGGGAGATCTTCAAAAAGAGGGTATGGCACAATTCCGCCTGAACAAGCAGACCCAACTTTGAAGCTAGTCCTGACAGGATAAGAGTGTCATAAGAGAGATACTTGTAGAGGTGCAATAGGAATCACAAACGTTATCTTACAAAGTTGTTTAAGAAAGCAGTGCTTCTGGGACTATGGATAGGATGCTAGGGTGTGTGTGTCAGTCTTTTCCCTTAGTCCCCTCAAATGAACTGAAGGCATCATGCAGAATTTAATATTGGAGGCTGTTCTTGAGTATCTTTCTTTCCTCTTAAGGCTTGTGATAAGTCTTCACATATGCCCACCCAGTAAGTGCTAGTTACCACTTGGGACACTTGACAGATGAAGCGCCACTGGGCACAAAGAAGTGGTGAGCATGGCGTGGTAACTTCCCATGGTACCTAAACTGCTGGTTCAGGTTGCACTGTCTCAATGCTGAGCAGGGAGACATTGCAGATAGGTCTTAGTATATGGTATATTACCTAGAAAACAGGGCTCGATAGACTTTGGATAGGAATGTTTATAATGAAAACACAGTATAGTTCTAAGAAGGTTACCTTTATAGTCTCTAAAACAACGCATAAGAAAACCAACCCCATATTAGAAGAGAATGGCTCATCCAATATATTCTTTTAAAAATGCTTCAACCTGACAGCAATATGTTGGAGGGAAGGATATAGGTGGATCCATTGACCCTGACGTGACAAAGACTAAGAAGGAAAAGGCAGATGACCAGTCTGTGGGCCGAAAAATATCCCTAAATATGTCCTCAATAATGCAGCCAAATTCTTCCTGGAGGTCCCTTCTATGACACAAGCCTGCTCCTCAACTGTTGCATAACTTATATATGGGGCTGAATTCACCTTGAAAAATGACAATACTTGTCCTAGGAGCTTTTGACTGAAATATATAGCATAAATTTGTAGCGTTTAATGAACTGTGAGGTCAATGCGTCTTATTCATGTATACTGAACTCTCAAGGACAAGAAAAGAAATGTTTGTCAACATATGACATTAGAGAGAATACAATCAATTTTCAATCTTATAAAATTAAATTATGGAAGAAACTTTCTTTAAATAAAGTTGTATATTGAGAGTTTGTAGTTCCCAACTATTTGTAAGCAGTATTTTGAAGAGATTTCAGGATTGTTTTATGTTATTTAATGCTAGCCCAAAATGGCAAGGCTTGCGCTGGAATGTCGTTTTCATGCTTGATGAAGCCTGAAAGACTTAAGCTTTTCTGCCTAGTGCTGCAAGGAAGATCAATATAGCCCTTAACACATGGAAGAGAGTGAGGAGATGAGGGAATAAAGTTTCCCTTCCTTATCACCACTAAAAAGGTGGTTTTCACAGACAAGTGCAGCAATTTATTTCGTTTGCTAACACATTCTATGTGACTGGAAATTGTTAAGACAGGTCTAATAATACCTGATATTCTTGGAGAACTATTGAATATTTTCAGCTCCAGTTCACTGGCATGTATCCAGTCAAGGTGGAGTTGCAGTGTTTCCTTCTGATGAACATACATTTCTAAACTAACCTAAACTGTTTGTTGTGTATTAGTGTCTAGTGCAAAATTTTTGTGTAGCAGAACTCAAAAATATGCTGGAAAGACAACATTGCTTCTAGTTTGCAAACAAGGAAACTGGAGGATAAGGAATTGTTTGGAGATTTAGTTGCCATCTAGGAAGAAGAATGCAGGTCTTATTTGAAATACATTATGCTTCCTAGTTCAGTTGGCTGCCTTGCATATAGTAACCTTGAATCTGTATAACCAATAACAGATTTTATACAAGTTTTTCCAGCAATGGAGATGTACTACTTCTCTTCCCAGAGCAAAAAACAATAATGGGAAACAACCTGAGTGGTATGATTTTTGTTTTGTGTTTTCTTTGTTTGCAAATTGAAAGTATCTATATTGGGCCAACTATAACGAAAAAAAAAAAAACCAGAGTTATCAAGTGTTGAATGGTATCACAGTGTTCATGAATAGCAGAATGGGTGTCCTTAAAAAGGCAAATAATAAATTAAGGACAATATATGCAATAATGGAATATGGCTTCTAGTGGCTAATGTATTTGTAAAAGTATTTTTTATGGTTATTTCATTTATCTTTTTCACAGATTTATGCATACATGTAGCCTTCTTAATAATATTTAGTGCACATTCTGTACAACAAAGTAGACATCAGAATACGTATACTGAATGTTGCAATACTGAATATTGTGCCTATTGCATCTTTCTCTGGATTAGTTACCACAAAGTGTATAAATAAAGTATTACTACATTTGTTACTGCTAAAGGAATAGAAGTAAGATACTTATGCTCTAATATTGTGTAGGTGAAGTTGAAACAACCTGTGCAGTACTTGTAGAGGAATCCTGCTGCTATCCAGAGTCTGATTAGTCACTATGGGCTGCTGTCTGCATTTAAGAATGATAACTTCTTTATTGGAACAAAATTGTTTTTTTTCTTGAAGTGGTGCTATGTAGCCATGGATGGGGAAATTGCATTTCTATACATGACTCATAAACCTGTCTTTCTTACACATGTAAAATACCAATAAAACTCCAGACTAATATAGCTGATTTAATTTTCATAATTCCTTCTGTCTTAGACTGAAATGAGGATGTGAGGTCTTTTTGGTTTTTTTGCACTTTTTTTTTTTTTTTACACAGTTCCCATATGATCACATTTGAGGGATATCTTTTTTGGGTGTATGTGTGGTGACTAATAACATACTAAGGACTTGTGTCCTGACACAATCCAGCATGGAGCTTTCTTTAGAGGAGAATCAAATTAAATAAAAGTTGGCATCACGGTCTGAGCACCTGTTTACTAAAGAGAACTCTGTTCTTAAGAGCAGTGAAATAAAGATATGCACACTGTGCCTGCAAAGTTGACCTTGGTCCAGATCAGCTGTCCTATAATAATACTATTGAGTGTGATATATACAATGCAAAGTGGGTGGATGATTTAATAAAAAAATTTTTGAAAGGCTAAGATGAAAAAAAAAATCAGAAGGAACAGAAGATTGGGAGCTGCGAAGGGCTCAGTTCAGCGAGAGGTATTGTTGGCAGCTCTATCTCTACATGAAAGCCTTTCAGGAAACGGAAGGAAAGCTGTGACTGAAAATATGTAGATGGGAAACCAGACAATGAATAGTAACCAAAAACCTGGTGGAACATTCCTAGTGGAACAGAACATCATGCAGGTTAAATGGAGGTTTCTCCTAGTTCAGCAGAGAAAAACTAACTTCCTGAAATGTTCAGAAATTTTGCTCTTTTATTGGTCATTTTGCCTGCTTCTGCAGGTTTTGATTGGACAGGGCCAGCTCACTGGCAGATCCCCTAGTGTTGACTAACCAGACAACTTTCACTAAATATACATGCAAATGTTTGAAGTGCCCAACTCCTATTGCTCTCAGTGTAGCCTTTAAGAGTCCATTGCAGTGTTCAGTTTTGCTGGAGGCTGGTGCATGATAGGGAATGTGATATACCCACTCAATGCATGTTCTTTGGCCCAGGAGTCTGTGAGGTTGTTTCAGAAATTAGTTCCACTGTCTCTCTCAATTCTTTCTAGCTTACTGCGTCACCATAAGACTTGCTTTTCAGGCCCCAGGACACTGCTCTGGACGGTGGCATGGGGCATGGCATGTTTCCAGCCAGCCAGTGCTTTCTTGGTTGCTTCCACTGTTGTCAGCACATGGTGTTTGCCCTGGCAAATTAGTGAGTGTGTGATAGAGTCAATCTGCAAGACATCTCCATAGTTACACTTCAGCCATCATCCTCCATACTGAAGAGGCTTTAGCTGCTTCATTTGCTTAATTACAGTGTGTGTTTCATATTCATGAATAACCTGTGCAATAGTGTCCATGGTTAAGTCCACCTCTCAACCATAAGCTCATCTATATGCCGCATCTCTTGCCTCATGACCTGAGGTGTCATGGGTCCATCAAGCCATTTATAATGGGTCATTATAAATAATTCGTCCTTGTGTTGCCAGTCCAGATCCACCTGAGCCACTTCAATTCTAGCAGCCTGTTGGTTGTTTTGATGTTTTTCAGTGGCACAGATCTTGTGTGCATGAGAATCTATGTGATGTACCTTCACAACCAGGCTTTCCACATGGGCAGGAGTATCTTGCCACAATGAGGTCCTTTAAAAATTAATCTTTCTTACCCTCATTATTTTATCTGCTAGAAAACTCTTCTACACAAGCAGACCTTGATTAGTTTGATATTCTTGCCAGTCCACAGACTATGTCACTGCTGTGAAAGGATGGTTGGTTAATACATTTTTCATCAGTTATCCACTATAAGGGAATTCTACAAAATATATTCCTGCTTATACTTCTACTAAGAAAAATACTGGTTTCATAGAACATGCACTAATTAATCTGCAGTCCAAATATTTTGTAATGTTGTGTTTAAAAAAAGTAAAATTGAACTGAGTTACAAACCAGCAGAAAATTGGTGATGATACATTAAAATCTGACATAGGAGAGATGTCCTCAAAGCAGTTTTTTTAGCTATTTCTATTAAGTTACAAAAGAGTTTTTTAAACACACGCAAAAAATATAATTCTTTTACTGTCACAGACCTGAGTTTACCAGTTTCAGTCAATATCTTTGATGTTGTCCCTTGGCTAGAATAATATTCTAATACATACAAGGTTATGTAGGTTGCATCACAGAAGACCTGATATTCACTAACAAAAAGAAGGAAATCTGATGTAATCTAATTGGCAGTTGGTTATCTTATGAACACACTAACCTCAGCTTTGTTAACAAATACCATTATTCAAGTCAATTGTTTTTTAAATCTGATTGTGAAGAAGGGCAATATGAAGCGAATTGCAAACAATTAGAGTAAAAAGTAATGACAGAGCCAATAACTGAAGTATCTAGTCACAAATAAAATTAAATTGACTCTAGACATTAATAAAGACAAAGCTTCAATATCCTGTTGTTATGGATATGATTTTCTGAGAATAAGGAACTATGGACAATATCAGAAAAATAGGAAATGGCCTAAAGGAGATGGCAATTAAGATATTTAATATGTCATGGAACAGATATCTAGTAAAGTAATAATATTTCAGTGTGAAGTGTGGGGACACAATTCTACCTCTTCTCTGTAACACAGAGTGTCATGAATGACTGCCAGGTAGATTTCAGTTCAGCCCTTCTGCATAACTCCTGATTCAATGAGATACAGTGATACTGCTAGCTGATATATTGTACTATTAGAATTATTTTTCACCAGTGTGGTCAAGATAGGCTGATAGCTGTGATAATGGGTGTTCCAGACACTCAGCTGAAAGATCTAATGTTGCTTAATTTAATGATCCCAGCTCCATGAATATTCAGTGACACGAAAGAATGGTAACAACTTATTCATTAGTTAATCATAAGAGTTATTATTTAGACTAATAATGTGTAATTGTCTCCTAAAATTAATGACTTATTACAGAAAAACTTCTCTGAAACTTTTCAACCTAAAGGAGACTGAAAAGAGAACATCTCGAGAATAGCATTAAATATCTATGAAGGTTATTTTATGAAGGTGATCCACAGGGTTCAGATCCATAAGCAAACAAAATCTTTTCTGATAATTCAGGTAGTTGACCTCAGTTTTTTCTCTATATTGAGAAAAACTAAGTACAGTTTTAAGACTGGGAAATCAAATGGGAAACACTTTTAAAGTCTAAACTTCTGATCGGACCTATCTTTCAAAGCATGACTTGGAAAAGGAGCTGTTAGAGTGTGTTGATAAATAATGCACGATCATATCATATCAGAAACAAGGTGCACTTCTAGCCTTACTGGATTTCCCAATGACTTCTGAAATTCAGAACTGAAATTCAGAAAGATCTCCCAGACTCTGTGCACAGTTCTTGTGGGTGCTGGACCATCCACTTGGGAAGAAATTTTCCCTTTTGCCCAATGAGTCATCCCTTGGTGCAATTTACAGTTGCTGCCCTCTGACCTTTCACTGTGCACCCATGCAAAGAATCAGTCCCTCTCTTCTCTGCAACCACCCTCTAGGTTGTGAAAGACTCAAATGACTTTGCCCCAGGCCTACGTCTTCTCTTCTCCAGGCTAAAACAGCCCATCTACCTCAGCCTCCCCTTTCAAAGTCTTGAATTTGCTCCAGTCTCTGACCACACTGGTGGCCCTTCCACTGCCGCACTCTCTCCATTTTGTCCTTATCCCTCCTGTACTGGCTAGGCTTTTAGACCTGGATCTAGCTTATATCAAATCCAGGTTCATGAGTGCTGAGAATAGCTAGATAGGCACTTCCCTTGACTGCTGACTGTGCTCTTGCAGCCTGCTATTTGTCTGAAATTAACCCCAAGAAACCTACAAATCCACTAACTTCATGAAGATTCTGCTGAAACAGCGCTTGTGAAATCTGGAGTTTCACTATTCCTTCTATGATGATTGAATGCCCTTAAAAGGACATATGGGCTAATTTTTTTATTTAGGCTTCATAGGTATCTGCATGACACGTAAAATATGGTATATTTATGCATTTATTTCAATTAAGACATTTGCCAAATGTTTCATCTCTATTCAGATGTTTTCACAAACATTTAAAAAAATTTACATTCTAAGTATATATATTTTAATCATGTTTTCCTGATGCTAATCAAGAATTTTTAACACTGTAGGGTAGTGAGAAAAAATGTGCGCAGAACCAGAGGCACATGTCTATATACGGGCAACGTGATACATATTTCGAGCTTTTTTTTTCTTTTTAAATACTGATTTATTGCCAGTCTTGTAGAGAACATGACTGTTGAAGTAAACCGGAGATAACAGAATGTTTCAGGGGAAATAGAAAAGATTGTACTCTGTGTTTAATGGTACTTTCTTTTATGTTTCTATTTTCAGCAAGCAAAATATTTATGAATTTCGATTTTTCATTCTGAATGCTCTTTTTGGCTTATTTTTTCATGTTTTTCATAAGACGCTGTACATTAAAAATATTCTGTGTGGAGAAAATATGGAATATATTTGCTAATGGTTACAAAAACATTGTCTTCTTTATATTGTCTGCCTTCAGTGTTTCTTTTAAAACTGTTAGGAATGGGGAGCTCTTTGTACTATTGTAGTGAAAATATAAAGTAGTAGACCAGCGGAAAAGAAAATCTTAGGCTTACTTCAAAATAACACAAGAATAAACCAAGCACATCTTCAAATAATACTAACCATTTTGGCAAGCATGACAAATATTTGTCCTACATTACATTAATTACTATAGCCATATGCAAAGTTGGTCAAAGAAGATAATCCAGCTAGGCAATCTACAATATTTTTTCTGGTTTCCCAGGCTTCCTGGGAAGAAAACAAACAAACAAACAAAGGAGGTAAAACAAAGCTAGATACTAGTTTTTCAATTTTTTTCTTTCAATTAATAACCTCTGGAACTATGTCTATTTTGATAAATGTAAAAACCTATTTCTAACTTTTGAAATATAGTTTTTCTTTATTCTGTGATTAATTTCTAATTTGATATTATAACATCATTTTTACTGCAAGATAGATCATCTAGTTTTATTTCAGTTTGAAAAGGAGAATAGAGAATTCACTAACTTGCTAATTGAAATAGCATTCTATGTATATACTCTCTTGAAAGTGTACCTAAAAGAGAAAGTTATAAAATTCTTACCTACTTGCTTTATAAGAGGGATCTGATACTTTTAATTTTTTTTTATGCTGAACCAGGGTCTTAACATTTTAGTGACTAAATCAATGTAACTTTTGTGTGTGTGTTTTTTAGAAATTTTGTTACATAAAGTGAAAGCATCAGACATTCATTAAGCCCCCAATTTTAATTTTTGGACTCTTTAAAGTAGTGATCAGTGGTCTAGAACTTTACTTAAGATTATTGTTTATAGTTTTACTTGTCCTGGCTAATGTGTACTGTACAGTGTAATACTGATGCTGAGATACTTGCAGTGTGCAACTGCTTCCATGATTAGGAAAAAACCTCAGTTGCCTAAAGTTGATTAAAATAAGAAGTTTACATCCTGACTTATAATTAACATCATTGCCAGAAAATTAAAAGCCATCTGGTCTGCAAGGCCTGACTGGAATCTTACATTTAAATTGCCTTATCATGCTGAACAAATTAATTTTTCATTTCTTTCAAACCCTTCATGGAGAAAATTAAAATTATAAGAAAAAAATGTTTGCCTCCATTTCAGAATTCTTTTTTCAGTAGATAATGATAAAACTTACTCTGTATTATAAAAGTATACTTCTGTGTTCTTAAAGAACATAGTCACTTTCATGCCTGTGTAAAAATGAGACAGATCGCCATGTCTCACCTGTAAGCTTATGACCTCTTTGTGGCTGTTCTTTAGAGAGAGCCCTTCACAATAATTTCTAGGTGTAGAGGGCAACCCCTCCACCCTTCCTTCCTTGCCTGTTCCTTTCTGAACAGCCTGTAGCCATTGACAGTTGCACTCCAGTTACAGGTTTCATCCCACCAGCTTTCAGTAATGTTGACTAGTTGATAGCCTTTCAGCAGCCCTGTGGTTTTCAGCTCCTCCTGTTTGTTGCCTATGCTGCACACATTGGTGTAGAGACACTTCAGCTGAGCTGTTGGCCGTCTAATGTTTTTAGAACACACCTTAACTCCCTTGAAGTATTTCACTGGTGTTCACCTACTGGTTCTTTTTACCTCAGGAGCCCTTGGCATATCTCAGTAAGACAAGTGTTCTGCATTATACCCCAGCACAATGATTGGTTATAAAAAAATTAAGTTATTCATTCTAGGGAGAGCCAGTTTATAATGAACCATGGTTAAACCTCTAAATTTTACTTTAAGGCAGCTCATGTATTAACACAAATTCCTTTCTGCTGACATGTCAGTGTTATGAGTAGCAACCTCAGCAAACAGGATGTAAAGAGAAATAATATTTTTAACCGCTGGCAGCTTGTTCTTCTTTGGATACCTGCCCAAGTGTTTTTAAATTTGTAAGTTATGTAGCCAGCTCTGTCATCCAATTTGTCACCACACTGGTGCCTGCCTTACCCTGAAACTCAAGGGTTTTAGAGCAGTTATCATAAACTCAGTGTATTTTATTATTGAAGGAGGGCTGAACAAATGCTTAGCATTTCTCTAGGCAGAAAAAGAGTTCACCTCAGCATTTCAGATTTTGGGATGTCTTTTCTTCTCCTTTCTGCTTCAAATATATATGAATTTTGCTATTTGTAAAAAGGAGCTTCTCACGGAATCCCGTTGATTCTAACCAATGATACTAAAGCATTTGTCGTGTTAACTTTTTTTGAAAGGTTGTTCAGCTGGGAATGGTTTTTCGTGGATAGATTTTCATTAAGTAATGTGAGGAAGTGATGATGGGGCTTATGAAATATACCAGTGCAATGAATCTATGTGTATAAAACATATTATTAAATTTTTTTGGCAATATTCTTCAATTTTTCAGGTTCTCAGCAAGAGAACAAATTTTGTCTCTTTTGCTAAACATGAAATATCTTTCAGCAGCAGTTGTTAACGTATAATAAAAACCTATTAAATATATCTGAAAACAGCACAAAACAGGTGTAAAGAAGTTCATACTGGATAAAAAGTAATTTTGCCATGAGGGATATCTTTAGCGCACCAAATATGTATTAAATGCATGGTATCACTTACTTATGAAAATATTTTTAGCACTGAGTGATTAGAGCAGTTTTGACTTGAAGAGCTGGCTGATGTCATCGCAAAACCTCTCCCAATTATTTTTTAGAAGTCTTGCAAATCCACAGAATTTCCAGCTGACTGGAAGCTAGTGAGCATTGTCCCAGTTTTCAAGAAGGGCAAGTAGGAAGACTCCGGAAAATATAGGCTGTAAGTCTCACTTTAGTGTCTGCTAAACCTATAGAGAAGATTATTCTGGGAAGTATTGAGAAACACCTGAAAGGCAACGCAGTCGCTGATCGCACTTACCCAGCTTCATGAGGGTAAAGTCCTGCTTATCAAACCTGATTTCCTTTTATGACAAGGTAACACACCTGACTGATCAAGGGAAGCCAGTTGATGTTATATTTTTGGATTTTAGTAAAACTTTTGTTACTCTCTCTCAGAGGATCCTTCTGGACAAAATGCCCAGCCCACAGCTGGATAAACACATCATGTAGTGGGTGAGCAATTGGCTCATAGGTTGAGCACTAAGGATAACAACGAATGGGATAATATCAGACTGGTGACCTGTCACTAGTGGGATTCCACAGGACTCCATCTTAAGTCATGTCCTCTTTAAAATCGTCATAAATTACTTGGGCACAGAACTGGAAGGGATACTAGGAAAATTTTCAGATGACACAAGACTGAAAGGAGCTGTTCACTCCCTCAAAAGCTGGGAGGCCCTTCAGAGAGACCTCGACAAATTAGTGGACTGTGCAATCATCGACTGTATGAAGTTCAACAAGGTAAAGTGCTGGATGCTGCACCTGGGACAGGGCATCCCTGGATGTCTGTGCCATCCAGGGAATGAGGTTCTGGAAAACAGTGCTGTGGAAAGGGATCTGGGGGTCCTGGTTGATGGCAAGTTGAATATGAGTTTGCAGTGCCCTGGCAGCCAGGAGGGCCACCTGTGTCCTGGGAGGCATCAGGCAAAGTGTCACCAGCCAGTCACGGGAGGGGATTGTCCTGCTCTGCTCTGCTCTGCACTGGTGTGGCCTCACCCTGAATGATGTGGCAGTTTTGGGCACCAGAATATAAGAAAGATATTCAGCTATTAAAGAGTGTCCAAAGGAGTGCACCGTAGTCCACAACTACCTCATTGTAGTCTGCAACTTTCTCATGCAGGAAAGAAAATGGGAAGGCATTGATCTCTCACCAGTGATGGGTCCCAAGGGAATAGCCTGAAGTTGTGTCAGGGGTGGTTGAGTGCTGGAACAGGCTCCCCAGGGAAGTAGTCACAGCATCAAGCCTGACAGAGCTCAAGAAGCATTTGGATGATGGTCTCAGGCACATGATGTGGCTCTTGGGGGTGGTCCTGTATAGGATTAAGAGTTTGACTCTATGACCCTGATGGGTCCCTTCTAACTCAGCATATTCTGTGATTCTGTGACTCCCTAGATTATTTGGATTGCATCAGGGAACTCACTTATTTAGGTAGATTTTTCACTATTTTTCACTATTTTCATGTTTAATATTTTTCAGATTATTATGCAAAAGAAAAGTGTACACCGATGCAAGTGTATATTGTACAAGGTGTTGATAGTTAGATTAATGATTAGCAGACTGGTGACTATATTCTCTATCTTTTAGTGTGGGGTAAATGCTAATCCCAATGCACCTGCTGAAATGGTGCACTAATTGGTGTGACAGAATCATGTTTATTTCCCATGAAAAAATAATTTTCCATAAAAAAAGATAAACATCACATTCATTTGATAAACATGAAATAGTCTATTTTCAAACAATTTCTTTCTATAAATCAGGTAATAAAATACTTCAAGGTGTTTAATTTTGAAAGATAAGTATGAAAATGTAACTTTTTTGAGATCCTCAAGGATAAATGGCCTTGGATCATTAACAACTTTTGACATATTTCTGTCTGTAAGAAGTTTATTGGTTTGTCACAGGTTTGTATACAACGGTGTTGCTATGATGAAATACAGACATATATTCAGAGTAAGGAATTCAAATCAATTTAAATTACATTAGAGAACCACAGAATATTTATCAGGTTGGAAAGGACCACAGCAGATTGTGTAGTTCAACCTCACTACTCAAGGGTCATCCTAGAACACACTTTACAGGATTGCACCCAGAGAGTTCTTAAATATCTGCAGTGAGAGAGATTCTGCAGCTCCTGGGCAATCTCTTTAACTGCACAGTCACCCACACAGTAAAGTCTTTCTCATATTCAGGTGGAACTTCCTGTGCATCAATTTCTGTCCATTGTCTCTTGTCCTATTGTTTGGCACCACCAAGAAGAGGCTGCTTCCATCCTCTTGTCACCCTCCCTTCATATACATATACACATTGATGAGGTCCCTTCTCAGTCATCTCTTCTTGAGGCTGAACAGGCCAGCTCCCTCAGCCTTTTTGGTAAGAGAGATACTTAAATTCTTTAAACATCTTTGTCGGCCTTTGCTGGACTCTTTCCAGGAGCTTCATATCTTCCTTGTATCAAGAAGCCCAGAATTGGATGTAGCACTCCAAGTGAGGCCTCTCCAGGCTGAGTAGAGGAGCGAGATTGTCTCCCTTGACCTGCTGGCAATGCTCCTCCTACCATAGGATACCATTGGCCTTCTTGGCCACGAGGACACACTGCTGACTCATGGAGAGCTTGTCGTCCACCAGGAATCTCAGGTCCTTCTCTGCAGAGCTGCTTCCCAGCAGATCAGACCCCAGCCTCTACTGGTGCTGGGGAGGGTTATTCCACCCCAGGTGCAGGACTCTGCACTTGCCCTTGTTGAATTTCAGACAGTTTTTCTCTGCCTACTTCTTTAACCTGTCAAGGTCCTTCTGAAGGGCTGCACAGCCCTCTGGGGGATTGGCCACTCCTCCCAGCTTTGTGTTGTCAGTCAACTGGCTAAGGAAGCACTTTGGCCCTTCATCCAAGTAATTAATGAATAAGTTAAACAATACTGGAATCAAACCTTGGGGGACATCACTAGTGAGAGGCCTTCAACTAGACTCTGTGACACTGATTACAACCCTCTGGGATCTGCTGTTCTCTCTAAGTTTTGTAATTGAAGAGAAGGAAATTTCAGTGTCATTTCCTCTGATAATCAGGAAGTATAGGAAGATAAGGGCTGTAAATACACTTCTGTAACATCAAGTCACAACAAGAGAAGCAATTAAAATAAGTCTTCAAACCAGTGTGAATTCAGCCTTGAATTGCAGGATATATGTATGTATGCTCAGACGTGTTATTTTGTAGGTGATAATGTTTTGTGGGAGGGCAGAGTACATGATCTTTATGCACAGAGGGAAAACATCTGTTCCCAACAGTGGAGTATAAGGGCATCCTGATAAGCATTATGTTCACATTGTTTTATCCCCCTCTGCTCTGGGTTGCCTGCATAAGGGACAATGACCTTTCCTGCAAGTATTTACCATTTTTGGCATGTGCAATTGCAAAGATACAAAACCTTAAGATAACACATATTTAGAAAGTGAACTGGCAGCAATATCTACTCTCTTGGCTACTCTCAGAGCAGCCAAAAAAAAGAAGGTATTTACTGTGAAGACACACAACAGTTCTTTTTAGTTCATTTTGAACAGAAGCCAAGGACTTGCACCTTGCTTTGTCTTCTACTGGCATTTGGCAAAGCAAATCTGTACTTGGTAGAAATGAAAATAAGTAATCTTTCTGCCTTAGTCTCTGCTCAGTGCTTTGTGGCAACTATCTGCTGTTTCTTTTTAGTACATGACTCAGAGTAGGATGGAAATTTGAGCAGCAACTTTGCTTAAACTTGTGAGTGGGGGTTTTGATGAATGTCCTTTGCACTTATTTGCTGGTATTTAAGCCTGTATTTGTCTTGTGCTTCAGGCAGATCAGTGGACCTTCTGATCTTGAACTGAAAGGTGAAGGATTTGTTAGCATGAAAGAATCAGAACAATTCTTGATCAAAGCATTGTATTCATGCCTTATAGACAAATCACGTTTTTAATAGGTTACCTGACATGCCAGTTCTACAAGTTTTCTTTTTCTGGGAGGAATACTGAACACATACTTTACTACTAATTGCTGAAAACGTTAAACTGGTCTCTATTTCCTGTATCATGAAGAGTTTGGGGATTTTTTTTTCTACTGCTGCATTTTCTAGATTGTTAAATTGTTTGAACAGAGGTAAATTCTTCTGTACAATATATTATTTTAATATATATTACATGTATTATATATTTAATATAATATATTATATATATTACTTGTGTTAGAAAAATAATTGTGGTCTTCAATTTTCTAATTCTTCAAGTGTCTATTTATAATGTTTTAGTGAGTGTAGTCATATTTTTAATTGAAAACCTGATCACATTTTTAATTATTTAATGAATGAATAAATTAATTAAAATTGTAAGTGTAGTGGGTTATTTTTGCTGTGTTTGACAGCAGTTGTGCTGGATCTACTAAACAATAATTAAATAAATCTGTCACTGCACCTGCTTAAACAGATTTTATTAAAAAGCTGAGGTTCAGTACCATTTTATGAATGACCTTGAAAATAATAATTTGAAGAAATAAAAATTATAAAAGTTGTGCCAAAAATTCCACACTTGAGTTCTATTTTCACCTTTAATGGATGTCTTGCAAGAAGAAAATTAAATTTTGGAGTAGAAAAGTGTAAAAGGAGGGTGTAGTTTTGCATCTAATTTGTATGTACCTACTTGTTGCAAATGTTAGCTTCATGATAAAAGGCCAACATTAAAAAAGTTATAACTAGTAAAAACTTAGGAAGCAGGAAAAAGGAGATAAAGATGGAAAACTTTAAAAGATGAATAAAAGCTTTAAAGATTGATTGTCAAGAATTACTGAGTGTCGGTAGTTAGTTAAGCTTTTTGATTGCTCCATTGCTAAGACATGCATAGTCTTTTTTCTGGTCTATATACTGAAAAATGCTGAAATCCTGTCCTTTCCCTGTTGCATCCATGTCAAGCCTGTCTGGAATCTTGTTTTCAAGAATTCTTTACACTCAGACCTTAGGCATGTCCTATAGCTGTACAAACCTAAGGCTGGCTAACAGACTTAGCTACAGTGTCTATGTCTTGTTATAACTTCAGTAGAAATGAAGTATAAAGAGCTAGATCAAAAAAGCCCAGTACTCAGATTCTAGATGGAAAAGAGTGCAGCCATCTACTTACCATGTCTTACCATGTCTTCAAGACTTAACTGGGACTAGGTGTGGATTGAACTGCTTCCTCAAGGAACATGAGGCCAGGTTGAGGACTGTGGTTTTAAATAGCTACTAATGATTCATTTGTGATTGTTAAATCATGTTATTACTCAGTAGAATGTATCCGACATTTTGCTAATCTTTTCAAAACACTCAGTAACAATATGGTAGTGCAGTGGAGAGAATTCATACAAAGTATAGCTCATGTATAGAAGGGCCCAAGTGACTCTCATTCATAAGAAGTTTGAGAGCAAGTGCTGGATTCTGTACCTGGGTGGGGCAAACTTGGATGTATGTACAGACTGGGAAATAAGATGCTGGAAAACAGTGTCACAGAAAGGGACCTCGGGATCCTGGTCAACAGCAAGTTGAACACGAGTCAACATTGCCCTGGCGGCCAGGAGAGCCAACCGTGTCCTGGGGGGCATCAGGCAAAGCATCAATATAAACCAACATCAAGAGCCAGTCAAAGGAGGTGATGGTCCTGCTTTGCTCTGCACTGGTGTGACCCCACCTCAAGTCCAGTGTGCAGTTTTGGGCACCACAATGTAAGAAACATATTAAGTTATTAGAGACTGTTGAAAGGAGGGCAATGAAGATGGTGAAGGGTCTAGAGGGGAAGCCATATGAGGAGTTGCTGAGGTCATGTCTCTTGTTCAGACTGGAGAAGAGTCTTAAGGTAGACTCTTCTACTGAGGGTAGAACTCATTGCAGTATATGGGTTCCTATAGCAGAGGGGCAGACATCAACCTGGTCTTTCTAGCAACCAGTGACAGAACCGAAAGGAATGGTGTTGTGTCAGGGAAGGTTTAGGTTGGATATCAGTAAAGGGTTCTTCATCCAGAGCGTGGTTGGGCACTGGAACAGGTACTCTTGGGGAAGTTGTCATGGCACGAAACCTGACAGAGTTCAAGAAGCACTTGGGCAATGTTCTCAGGCACATGGTGTGATTCTTGGGGTCCTGGGTCCTGTGTCCTGTGCAAGGCCACTAGTTGGACTTGATGTTCCACGTAGATCTCTTCCAACTCAGCATATATTATCATTCTGTGTTTCATGTGTTGTGGTGTACAATGGGAAAGAGATCACAGAGAAAGCTTTCCACCTTGATGGATGTGCCTAATACCAGACAGGTCAGCCAGATGAAAACTTTGCAACATATCTGTGTAATGGTTTGCACAATTATTTGTGCAAATAATGCCTGCTTTCTATCTTAAGAATGTGTAGAGAAAATCTCTCTAAGGCAAGAGGCTAGCTCAAAATTAGGGCAGACATAGGAGTTGAATAACTGACATGAGAAAAAAATTTGCTAAACACTAAAATGCCATTTGTTTTAAGAACCAGACAAATTTTATTTGTCTAAGGAGCTTATTTCGAGTTCTGAGCAGTACTATATTGGTCAAAATACAATCCGGTATTGTCGTGCATGAACTCTTTCTATAGGATACAATAGATATCATTGATGGAAAAAACATACCTGTGAGGTAAACTTTCAGGCGCTTCAAAACTTTCTCTTGTATAATCTCTTCTAGAGCCCCATGATGCCAGTGTGCCACAAATGATGATATCAAATTGTATGCTGACACTATCCTTCTATAAGCATTTAAAATAGAAGGACAATTCCAGAAAATCACAGAAGTGATATACAATTCTACTGGACAGGGTTTCTCTGACTGTGCTGGGCCAGGATTTAGTCCTTTTAAATTTTCCCTTTGCACACGAGTAGAGTTTAGTGCCTCCCAGACCATGTACTTAAATGTTGACTTTTTTTTCCTCAGTATTTACAAAGGAGGATATATACAAAGCAATATGCTAGGAACCACTAATAATGTGAATTGTGGTCAATCTGATCTGCATAGCTTCATGTGCAGCAGATGACAATATTGTGGGAATTAAGAGTAGAAAACATAGTTAAATTGTATTTAAATGGGAACAGAACTCTTACCTGTATGAATAAATTAACTCAGGTTTAGAACTGGACTCAAGACATTTGCATGTAAGCTTTCTGAGAGAGAAGACAAACTTGGCATTGACACTCTATGTCTGGTTCTCATATAGGTTTATTTTGGGGTGGGTTTTTAATTTTTTTTAAAAATCTATTGTTTGGTTTAATTTAATTTTTTTCTCCACCTGTGGTTTTCTAATGTCTGAAGTGGAAAGATGTATGTGTTGTTCTTATGGAAAAAGTGGTAGCCATATCAAAAAACTGCTTTTGCATCTGTGGTTTCTATGTTGCTTGAGAAGAAATAGGACAATGTGGTCCTTCTGTTCTACCAGATGATGCTAAGAAATCACTTTTCACACTCCTTTCCAAGCAGCATTTGGTGGCCTTCACCAAACCTTTAGATCCTCTTTGGCTAGTTCTTCTTTATGGCTATTTTTGTGGTCAATACAAGCTGACAAGTACTACTGAAAATAGTTACCTTAGACTAGAAGTAAGTTTTAAAAAGAAAAGGGGAAAGGAGGGAAGAAGGAAAGAAGGAAAAAGAGAGCACTATAATTAGATTTTGGATTAGACTCATATGTATCTTGAGAAGAGGAAAAAATTATGTATGTAAGAAAGATGCCACTGTTATAAACTTAATAGACTCCAGCTCTAAGTCACATGGTATAGAAAGTTGCATTATTTAAATTCAGGCTCCATTATTTATAGAAGCATATGATGCATAGGTTTGGTAGCTTTATTGGAAAAGAGCACAGAAAAACACATGCAGGATGGAATGTTTGAATTTTATTCGCAGTATTCATCCCTATGCTTTGGCATATGCTGCAGTTAAGGAACAAAAGGGAGTTTCCTTTCCCCCGAAAGCATACACTTAAAATAAGTATTTTATTTAATGGTGAAACAGTGTACCTTAAAATGATAATGTAGTTTCTGGCTATAAAGTAGAATGGAGATTGTTTCTGGTTAATGTTCTCTATCAAAGAAATTGCAGCACTTAGGAATCAAAGGTCTAGTTTTGTCAAGAATACTGATAAAATAATAGCTAGAAACTAGTATCTTTACTGTTTTGTATTTGTACAAACACATTTTTGTTTTGCACAGGAGGTAAACATAGATCTTTCATATGTCCTTTCTAAATTATTTGGGCTGTTTGCACCAATTCTGTAATAATTTTTTTCATGAACTTCTAGTAGGTCCCAGAAAGTAGAGACAGAGTTGCATCAGCAGTTCCTTCATGTTTAACAAGCTTTTTTTGGAAAAGAAATGTAAAGAAAAGCTCTATCAGTAGAAATCACTGATTTGTTTTCCTACAGTTTTTTTGTTCATCCAAATGGAAAAGAGCTTAGTGTTGCATCCTGAAATTACAGAACCCTACTCCCAGCTTTGGGCTGGTGTCCCCTCATCCTTAGGCTTTTCAAATCAGCTTTTTTTTTTTCTTTCTTTCCAGAAGGTAATTAGTTAAAAAACTACATGTCTTGTAGATTAGTAGATGGATTTGTTCCTCACTCCTAAAGAAAACTAATTAAAAAANTTGTTCCCCACACCAAAAAAAAACAAATAAAAAACCCCCCAAAAACAAACCCCCCTCAAAAAAAAAAAAAAAAAATCCCCCCCTAAAAATAAAACAAAAACACCACTTACAGGCTGAGACATCAACCACTCCCCTGGCAACCTGTTCCAGTGTTTGAC